>MU224675.1:2856490-2875181 GCA_018584345.1 Thuja plicata | reverse complement strand
TGAGACTTTTGAATACTATAATGGTGGTTCAGTAAGAATGGGTAATGACACACCTTGTCCAGTTGAAGGTAAAGGAACTATAATGTTAAATAACCTGATCAAATGTGAAAATGCTTACTGGGTAAAAGGACTAAATTATAATTTGTTAAGTGTCTCACAGCTGAACAATTCAGGTCACAAAGTAGCATTTGAAAATAAGGAGGAAGGTTGATTGGAACCAGTGAGCAGACAAAAGGTAACCTTTTCTATCTTGATGGAATTAAAACCACTTGTTTGATGGCTAGAAATGAAGACATATGGTTGTGGCACAAAATATTGTGTCATGTGAACTTTTACAATATAATAAAGATAAGAAACAAAAGGAATGTAAGAGGCTTACCGAGCATGACTAAGCCTGAGCATATCATGTGCAAGAATTGTCAAAAAGGTAAGATGAAAAGGTCTAGTTTCAAGAGAAAAAGCCATACATATAATGAAATTATAGAATTAGTCCATACATATCTATGTGGACCTATGATGACAAAGAGTTACTATGGAGATAGGTATTTTATTCTCTTTGTTGATGATTATTCTAGAATGATGAAAATTATGTTTTTGAAAGATAAATCAGAAGCATTCAAGATGTTTAAATGGTATAAGGCTATGGTAGAGAAACAAAGTGAAAATAAATTGAAATGCTTAAGGTCAAATAGAGGAGGGGAATTTACTTCAGATGAATTCACTAACTATTGCAATGAGCATGGAATTAAAAGACAGGTTTCTGCACCAAGAACACCACAACAAAATGGAATTGTTGAGAGGAGAAACATATCAATTATTGACTGTGCAATAACATTGATGATTGAGAAAATAATCACTCAAACTTTCTAGAGGGAAGTTGTCAGTACTGATGTCTACACATTAAACATAGTATAATTGAATATGGACACAAAGAAGACACCCTATGAGCTTTGGTATGGTCATACACCCAATGTAAGTTACTTCATAATCTTTGGCATTCAATGTTATATTTTGAAGGATGATAGAAATGCAAAACTTGTCACCAAAAGTGAAGAAGGTATCTTTCTAGGGTACTCAACCAAAAGAAAGGCTTATAAATGTCTTAACAAGTTATCTAACAAAATCATTGAAAGTGCAAATGTGAAAATAGATGAATTTGTAGAAAAGAATGATAAAGAAAGAAGAAGAGAACCAGAGGAATACAATAGGTTTTTTTATACAAAACCTAACACTCTACCCAAGAAATAGTCTATCACTCCCGAACAACAGAACATTGCACTCGAGCATCAGGCTGCAATTACTAAAAATCAGGAAAATCCTCAAGATGATGTTCCGAGCAATGAAGATCAGAATGAAGGTCAAGAAGCTGGTCAGAATGATAAACACAAAGTTGAACCAAAACTTGCCAAGTATGTCAGAATAAATCATCCACAGAATCAAATCATAGGAGACAAGAAGGCTGGAATGAGAATAAGAAGTAAGTCACTAAACACTAGATGTTTACTTTGTGATTTTGAGCCTAAATCTATTAATACTGCACTTGAAAATGAGGAATGGGTCAGTGTTATTAATGAAGAAATATAACATATTGAGAAGAATAGTACATGGATACTAGTACCAATACCAGATGAAAAGAATGTCATTGGTACCAAATGGATATTCAGAAACAAGCTGAATGAGAATGGAGAAGTCACTAGAAATAAAGCAAGGTTAGTATGCAAGGGATGTGCACAAGAAGAAGGTATTTATTATGGTGAAACCTTTGCACTCATTTCTAGACTAGAAGGAGTTATAATCTTACTTGCTTATGCTGCATTCAAAGGATTCAAGGTATACCAGATGGATGTCAAATCTGCATTCGTAAATGGAATACTTGAAGAAGAGGTATACATTGAACAACCAGAAGGGTTTGTTGATCCGGACAAGAGAAACATGGTATGTAGACTACATAAATCCTTGTATGGATTAAAACAAGCACCTAGAGCCTGGTATGAAAGACTTCACTCCTATCTCATTAGCATTAAATTTTTAAGAACGAGTAAAACAACAATCTATACTTAAAAGAAGATACTGATGGTAATATTCTGATTGCTGAATTTTTTGTTGATGATATCATTTTTGGGGGAAA
Source organism: Thuja plicata (assembly GCA_018584345.1). Classification (NCBI taxonomy): domain Eukaryota; kingdom Viridiplantae; phylum Streptophyta; class Pinopsida; order Cupressales; family Cupressaceae; genus Thuja; species Thuja plicata. The sequence goes on along the minus strand of MU224675.1, from coordinate 2,873,053 downwards.
TGAAATGTTATGCAAATCCTTTGCTAATCAAATGAGCTAAGAATTTGAAATGTCTATGTTTGGGGAGATTAAATTCTTTCTTGGTCTACAGATTCTTCAACAAGATGCAGGCATATATATCACTCAGTCCAAATACATCAAGGAAGTGTTGAAGATATTCAAGATGGAAGATTCCAAACCAATTGGAGCACCTATGGCTACTAGATGCAAGCTGACAAAAGAAGACAAATCAAATGAGGTAAACTAAACCTTGTATAGATCAATGATTGGCAAACTTATGTATATTGGTCATACCAGACCAGATATAGCACATGCAGTTGGGATAGTTGCAAGATTCTCTGCTAATCCCAAAGAATCACATATGACTGTTGTCAAGAGAATTCTGAGATATCTGAAGAACGTCGAGGACTATGGCTTATGGTATAAAAGAGAAGGAAAATTTGAAGTCTATACAGATGTTGATTGGGCTGGAAACATTGATGACCGAAAGAGCACAACTAGAGGAGCATTCTTCATGGGTGACAAACTTGTCACATGGATCAACAAGAAGCAAGGATGCCTCTCTCAGTCTACTGCAGAAAAATAATATGTGGCTTCTATAGCAAATTGCTCCAATATTGCATGGATCAAACAATTACTAGAAGGTATGAATATGAAGATTCTTGAACTAGTAATTATCTACTGTGATAATACCAGTGCAATTAACATTTCTAAGAATCCAGTCATGCATGCTAAGACTAAGCATATTGCTATCAAGTATCACTAGATAAGAGAACAAGTGAAAGAAAAGGAGGTGATACTAGAATATGTTCAATCATAGGAACAATTAGTTGATATATTCACCAAGCCATTATCGAAAGATACTTTTGAGTACCTGAGACAGAGACTAGGGGTCCAAACCTTGTCTATAGGTCAGTAAGATGACTAGGTGGCTACATTAGCCTAAATATATCAGAAGATCATTCATGTTGATGCAAGAACAGAGATGGACATCAATAGATACATCTATACACAGCAAGGTACAAGTATGCACCAGACACCAGAGACATTGTATTGCTGATGGATAGGGAAATTCAAGGAATATATTATGGAGAAGTGTTTTTGTTTGGAATTTTTGTAAAAGGGAGAGATTATCTAATTATCAGTATAAAGGAGAGATTATCTCATTCATCAGAAAATATTATATCATTATCCATAAAGTGAGCTCCTGAGAATCACAAGGAAGATTTAATCAATATTCAAAGGGAGAGAAATTGATTACATATGAAATATCCATCTAAGGGAGAGAAGCAACAAAGGGAGAGATGAATCAATGTTGTCAAAGGAAAAAGAGATTACCAATAAGAGGAACAATCAAGGCAGAACACATATTAGAACAGGAACAAAATCTGCTACATCTATCCAGAGAAGGGATTAAAGATTGAAGAAAACCACTCTGCAAGAAATAAATCTAATCTATTTTGAGCTTACCGAAAGACAGACATTTGTAATAGTTACAATAGGAAATCTTGATGAAAATGTATATTTCATATTGTATTAGTGATAGTATAGTATGATAATATAGTATGTTTTCATCAATGCCAAAGGGAGAGATTGATGACATGTAACTGATTGAATGTTTGAAGATGTTAAGTTGATCACTAAATTGCAGAAAGATAATACAAGACATTAAATCAGTTAATGGATTGTATTGTCATTTATGTCAACTTGATATAATCTAATCAGTTATAATAAAAGTGTCAAAGACTTTAGAAAATCAGAGAGAAAATTATTATGCTTTCAGTAATGCATAAAAGACAAGTATTCACTATGTGACTTCAAACACCAATGGTCAGTGGAACCCGACGGACAGAGATCACTGAAAGTCAAATCACAGTGATGCCTGAGAAAGAATACCGATGAGAATTACCAATGAGAAGAATCACAAGCATACCCGACAAGAAGAATCACAGTGTAACCCAACAGACAAACAACCCCGAAGGACAGACAGGCCCGACGGAGAAGCCTGAGGAGAATTGGAGTGTTGACCAAAGCTAACAAGAGTTAAAACACTGAAAATAACTGAAGTACATAAACGACAAAATATCTAGCTGGCAGAGCTAAATATAGACTTAACTGGTAGTTATCATTGTTTTCATCAAAAAGATAAATTCAAAGATAAGTAAAGGATTTAAAGCTATTTTTTCTAGTTGACAAGAAGATCTCTGCAAGATAAAAAAATATTTTTACTTTAAATCTAATTGGCTAAGATTGTGGATCACGCCAAGACCAAGAAAATCAAGAACCTAGAAATGGTGATATCATGTCTATATAGAGAAAACTTAATTCATTATGAATTTAGGGGAGTGAATGAGAAAGAGGATGCTGGAGAGAAACTGAATAAGAACAACTTCATACAGTCCCGATCAATCAAGTTGAGAAAAGAGCTAAGTAGTTCTGTAGACACCGAACAACAAAGCATAGCATCACTTAGCAGAACAAAAGTGGAGCAAAGGTATTAAAAGGACATATTGATCATATTAGTTTTATGAGCTTACAATAGATCTAAAAATCTGCAAGTATAAGCTGTATATGTGAACAGATCATACTATTTCAGTTTAACCGAGAAGGATTTAAAGATCATTTCTATATTGAGATACATCCCAAGGAGTATCAAAAAGTTTGATCATGAAGATAGCATGAGATGCCAGATACCTATTGATAGGCTAAGAGAGTATTTGATCAAGGAAGGTAGCATAGAGATGCCCGATATCAAGTGACAGACTTAACTTTTAAATCCTCTAACAAGGTCACACCTAATAGTGTGTTTGTAACCTTTAACAAGGTTGGCTCTTCACTGAGCTCACTTCAAAAGAGTGAAAATTTTGGGTTACCGGTCCCAAGTGGTTTTTCCCTTAACAGGATTTCCACGTTAAAAATCCATGTGTCAATGTGTTTATGAGTCATTAGTTTAGTGTTTTTCATTACACATAACTTAACTATATTGATTGGTATACTTTAAGTAATTTACTATTTTTTGTTAAATTAGCAGACTGCTATTCGGTAAACATACAGTATAAGGTTTAACAAAGCATTCCGAGCAGTAGTAGTTTGATAAGTATATTTGGAGGCATTCATCTTATAGGACTAAAGATAACTAGAGGCTTAATATTGTGGTACTAAGTTTTTGGGTTGATTAATTGGAATATTTTTGAGGCCACTAATTCAACCCCTCCCTCCCCCCCCCCACCCTCTCAATTATTACTAACAAACAATAGCCAGGCTAAAAAGGGAGAGACATTGATCATGAGGACAACCTTGTACCATGATGAAAAGATCGATAACTCTTAGAAAAGGAAGAACCTATTCTAAACCATATTTCTATTAGGTAGTAAGGTATGTAAAGTTGTTGTTGATGGTGGTAGTTTTGAGAATTTGGTATATGAGGAAATGGTAGACAAGTTATAGTTGCAGAGATTGAAAAATTCCAAACCCTATGAGATTGCATTGATAAAAGATTATCATAATGTGTTGGTAAGTGAACAAGTTTGGGTTATGTTGAAAATAGAGAAATATCATGATGAAGTATTGTGTGATATAATGCATATGGATTTGTGTCATGTTTTTTTGGGTAGCCCTTAGCAGTATGAGAGACAGGTTGTACATGATGGGAGAAGAAACACATATACTTTTGTGGCTAATGGTATGAAACAAAGATTTATGCCATTGGAGGAACCTTGTAAAGGGAAAGTTTCTACCAGTGCTAGAGTTTGTATGGTTGATGGAAGGAAATTTTTTGAAGGAATGATACATGAGAATATTTTGTTTTTCTATTGTTCCAAGGAAGACTGTGGATGTAGATATGAGCGATGAATACCATGAGGAGATTAAGAACATGTTGGATGAGTATGCAGATGTGATGTTAGATAATGTACATGATGGTTTTCCACCAGTTAGGAGTATTAGTCATTGCATGGATCTAATTCTTGGAGCTAGTTTTCCTAATAAAGAATCTCATCGATTAACACTAGCAGAGAGTGAAGAGTTGAATAAACAAGTACATGACTTGTTGCAGAAAGCATTAATCAGGGAAAGTTTGATTCCTTGTGCAATACCTTTCATATTGAAACCTAAGAAGGATGGACAGTGGAGGATGTGTACAGATTCAAGAGAAATAAACAAGATTACTATCAAGTACCATTTTCCTTTACATAGGATGGATGATATAATAGATTACTTGAGTGAAGCTAAGTATTTCACAAAGATTTATTTGAAGAGTGGTTATCATCAAATTAGAATAAGAAAAGGTGATGAATGGAAGACTTCTTTTAAGACTAAAGAAGGTTTTTATGAGTGGTTGGTAATGCCTTTTGGTTTGTCTAACGCACCAAGCACTTTCATGAGGTTGATGAATGTAGTATTAAATGAATTTTTGGGTAAGTTTGTCATACTTTATTTTGATGACATTCTAATTTTTAGTAAGACAAAAGAGGAACACCTATTGCAAGTAAGGAAAGTATTGAAGAGGCTAAAAGAGGAGAAGTTGTTGATAAATTTGAAGAAATGTACATTTATGAAGAATGAGCTTGTATACATTGGATTTGTGATTTATGCGGAAGGATTGAAGATGGATGTTGAGAAGGTTAGAGTAATTGTTGAATGGCCTAAACTTGAAAGTGTTAGTGAGGTAAGATCATTTCATGGCTTAGAAAATTTTTATAAGAAGTTCGTAAGAAATTTAAGCTCTATTTGCAATGTTATGACTAAGACAATGAGGAGAGAGAAGAAGGAATTCAAATGAATACATGGAGCTCAAAGACGATTGATTTGTTGAAGAAAAAGGTAAAGAACAACAAATGTTAGCACTACTAGATTTTAGTAAGGTATTTCAAGTAGACTGTGATGCCAGTGGAAGTGTAATTGGGGTAGTACTAAGTCAAGAAGGTAGACTGGTTGTCATGCCCAAAAGTTGGGCAAAACAAAACTACAATTTTTTTTCTGAAAGACTAATGTTAACTATGTTTGAACGTACACATGTCTCTAAGCTAACTATGAGTTGTGTGTACAGTTGCAAGTCTACGACCCTGAACAGGTTTGAGTAGATCTCAGTTGACTAGGTTTGACTAAGTATTCCACTAGTCATTTGAAAGTGTATGTGATCCTAACATCAACCTATAATGTTTAACTAGATTAACAACTATAAGTTAACTACATCGATTGGGTTTATAGAAGAATTCAATGTTAATTCAAATATTTAACATTATTACTTATTTAATCATATTGAGATGATTCCTTTAAGTAATGTATTAATTTAATAACACTAGATAATAATCCTATTAAATTTTATGCATTTTAATTTGAATTCTTTTAAATTAATTTCATAACCTTAATCTAGCAATAGGTAATTGCTAATACGTATGATTTTAATAATGTTCTAATTAAACAATTAATTTTCTTCTAATAAATCAACTTTAAAAAAATTAATCTAAAATTAAACTCTTTTAAGTCCATACTTAAGACAATTTAAAACATCAATTTCCTTCAAACTATAACTATATTAATACCTGTTTAATGATAATTTAAGTTCAAACTTAAAATCTGATTAAATTCCAATCTTATTTTATTTAAGGCTAATCTGTTTAATTAATAAATCTTCTAACAAATTCTAACCTTAAAGTTCACAATGGAAACTAAGCTATGTTGAATAGAAATTTGAAATCCAATTTAAAAATTCAAACAAAATCTAGACCTAATTTACGATTGATTAAATTCTAATTATTTAACTAAAGGTTTCTTCTAGATTTTCCTAATTATCAAGTCAAATTTTTAACTATAAACTACTGAAGATTCTAATTTGAAATCCATAGCCAGATTAAAATCTATTTAAATAATGAAGCCCAAATCAAATCTAAATAAATTTTAAATTTATAAATACACTCTTTCCTCTTACACTATTTTTTAAAAAAGTAGCCTATGAATATATCTTTTTTTATTTATTATATTTCTTTGCTCTTTTTTTTTAAACAAGGGCAGTGGGCTAGGGTTTCAAAACCTTAGTCGTGCCTGAGAAAAAAGATGGCAGTGAAAGTTGAGGGGACTGGCAGAATTGCCAAAGAGAGGGAGCGGCGCTAAAGGATTGGTGGCAGAGCTGCGCTCGGCGTCGGACTAGAGAGGAGTGGTGGCGCTACACAGAGCCACGACCATGGTGGAGGAGGGAGGTAGGATGGGCGGCGCACAGCGGACGGGTACTATGACAGAGTGGGAGCGGGGGTGTCCACGAACAGGAGGTTGCAGAGGCAACACAGACGACAGGGAAGACGAAAGGGGTAGTGGGGGGTCGGGGGCAGTGTTTGTTGTGCCCACCCCACTGTGTATCCACAGTAGGTGGTGCGGTCGTGGCCGTGACCCTCCTACTGTGCATACACAGTGTGGCCCACGCGCCCAACAACCATATGCCGAAAGAAATACGTGGGGTCCTCCCCACCCCGAATTAAAATTTCTTCATTTTTTTAATAAGATTCATTTTCTATATAAATGACAGTGATCATTACACGGGTTAAAATAAAAATATTTTGCATATATATATATAAATTCTGGTTAAAAATATTCACTTGCACAAATGATAACCATTATTTTAAACACACAAGGTTTTTATTTTTATTTTTATTTTTTGATAAGATATACATGATTCCTGGTTTCTATTATTGTATATATAGCTTTCTTAACATAGGTATTTCCAAACATGAAAATACAAATTTTTCTTATATATATTTTCATATTTTTTAATATATAAAGGAGATTATATAAAATAAAATATAAATGCTTACTTTTAAACATAAATTAAAATTTCCTACCATTTAATATATAGATACAAAGAGAAAAGTTTCATTTTTAAATCCTCAATTACACCTTAATGATTTTATCTTTTTCTATTTTAAACGTAGTAAAATTTTGTGATCATTATATGTATGTTTTCATTTTTCAATGTTTTAACTCTTAAATATTAAATCCAACTATAGTAGCATTTATGTATATTTTGACATAGATTTAATAGGTAAAATAACTCTACTAAACACATGTGATTACAATATTAATAAACCTACCCTCCTTTCAAGTCATATTTCTCTTTTCTTTACTTTACACTTCAATTGTCATGATAACAAGTAGCAAGCGCAACACTTCTTATTGAGCCTTCATATAAGAAAAATACAACCTTAAGTGTGATATTATTTTTGAATATGAGGGACTTTATAAATCAGCAAGTATTTGATTACAACTAACCCTTTTGACAACAATGAAAATACATGAATATGTTAAAACCTTTCCTTTCATTATATAATTTGTTTACAATATATTTAATACCACTTTCCAATTTCTTCAAATTACAATGAGGAAACTTTATCTAGGAGAGGCTTTGAATCCATCGTGAACACAAAGTCACTAAGTAGGGGTTCAATCGATTCCAGCCAATCTTTACAAGGGCTCCAATTGAACCTGCAAGGAGATCAAGGTTGACCATGGAGGCTCACCTCCCAACCTAGGCCTTTACAAGGCCACCCCGAGCTAGGGGATCCAGGACTAGAACAGGTAACAAGGGATTCATAACCACAAAGGAACTGAAAATAGGTGAAAACAAGAAACCACCCAAAACCCAAGGTTTGTACAATGGTCTCCAAGAGACCTGAATACATAGGGGTGAAAGAGGACTTACCTCAAGAGGAGAAGTCAATCACAACACAAAATAAACAAGAGGAATAGGTCACACATGGGCTCAACATTCCCTTACACATCCCTTGTCCTCGCAATCAGAACCATGGCTCCAAGACATCAAAATTTCTCTTATGACCCCAAATGTCATGATTGGCATCATGGGGACTTACACACAAATGTACATCCCTCCACACATGGGAGACTCTGCACTAGATGGGTAGTCTCTACACTTTCGCCCCTTCAAGGTTACTCTGCCCTCCCCAGGGTGAGTGTGCCTTGAAGAACCCCATAAACAAAATAAGCACAAAAGAAACACAAGACTATACAAAGGACTTCCATGGAAACCCACAAAGTTGAAAAAAATAACATAAGACTTCATTAATGGAGTCCTCAAGTTTTCTACATGCATAATAAAATCTACTCTAAGCTATTCTAAAAAGTAAACCAACGTCAAGTCCAAGATTAAGGCAAATAATGAATTTTGAGATGAGCTTTCCCCTTTATGCCTTCTTCCTTCTCCAATTCCTCTTCCAATTCTAAAAATGTCTCTAAAGGTAGAGAGTGGGTGAACAACCCTAACTTTCCTCCCAATCTCCCTATAAAGTCTCCATTCTAAGAATATATGATTTCAACATTAATGGGGAAGTGACTACAGTCTATCTCCTCTCCCCACTTTCCTTATCCCTCATAAATGGAGTTTAAAGCTCATATGGGAAGGAAGAGATACCTAGCCCAAATCTCCCAAACTTTTATTTTCGCCACTTTCTAAATGGGATATTTTAGAGGTGTCATTAATGAGTTCTGAGGCTCTTAATGAGATAAAACTGGCCCCTAACCCCTAGGGTACCAAGTGGGATGGTAAAATCTAAGCCTAACTACCTTTTGGAAACCTATTTGACCCTCTTAAACACCACCTGACATTAACTCATAAAAATAAAACTCTCTTGACTCAATTTGATCTCCCTCAACCCTAGGGTAAACATGGAAACTATACTAGGAGACCCTTAGGTTAGAGTTAAAACTATAATAGTTACATTTAATATCCATGCCAACACATTAAGTATACATGTGTCAAGTGACACAACATAATTACATAGGGCATTACTCATTTACATATTTACAAAACTAAATTAAATACAATCATGCATAATACTTTTACGAATTAAACACAATACAACGAGGTTCATGTCCCTTTCTATAGATAGAACCTTAGCATTATGGTATTCACATAGGTCCATTCCCAAATCCCCGTTTTAGTACCATGGTCAATTTTTTGCACACATCAGTAGGTCCAAGAAATCAACACATAAAACATAGAATAATACATAATGTAAACCAACACACATTCACTCACATTTGCATCAATGATTCATTAAAATTAAAATAATGTATGTATTTAATCCATATGCATAAACATAACTCTAAATCAAATATGCATCCCGATATTATCTAACGTACATATCCATCATATTGCATCATTAAAACTTAACCATGTAAATAATCTGCATTAACTAACATTGGGCATCACATAAGTAAATATACATCATAATCAAAATGTTGAATAACATAGCATGGGATCTTACAGGTCCTCAAATAACAACATGTGTTCAAATAGTCTAAGTGTCTCAAAATTTGTATCAACTAAAGAGTATAATAAGAAAAATATAGTGCTAAGCTATGATGGGCTATGGTAGGCCTCACAGTATTTGCATACTTTAGTGAAAATTTGAATGATGCAAGGAGGAAGTATTCTATTTATGATCAACAATTTTATGCTATTGTTCAATATTTGAAGAGTTGGGGACACTAATTATTGCCTAAGGAGTTTGTGTTGTATACTAATCATTGGGATTTACAATATTTGCATAGTTAGAGTTAGTTGAATCAAAGACATATGAGATAGGTTGAATTCTTACAGAGTTACTCATTTGTGTAGAATCATAGGAGTGGTAAGTCTAATAAATTTGTTGATACTTTGAGTAGTGGAAGGAATATTATGACAGAGATGAAGGTGAAAGTGCTTGGATTTGATGATTTGAAGACTCTATAAAAGGATGATCTTGATTTTTCTGAACCTTGGAAGGCTTGTAAGGAACCTTTGGTTACTGATAGGATTTCTTTGTTGGATTATTTTATTCAAGATGGATTGTTGTTAAAAGGAGTTCAGTTGTGTATACCAAGAGGATCTATGAGGGAAATTTTGATTAAGGAGAAACATTTTTGAGGATTAGCTAGATACTTTGGGATTTATAAGATAGTGGTAATTATCAAGGAGCAATATTATTGGTCGCAGATTCATAAAGATGTTAGGAATTTCATTCAAGGGTGTATGATTTGTCAAGTTGCCAAAGGTAATAATTAGAAGACTATCTTGTATACACCATTACTTGTACCGGAGAATCCTTGGAAATATATTAGCATAGATTTTGTGTTAGGTTTTCCAAAGGCTCAAATAGGTAATGATTCAGTATTTGTGGTGGTTGATAGGTTTTCAAAGATGGCTCATTTCATTCCATGTAAGAAGAATATATAAAAATAAATGTATATTCATCAAAAATTAACTCAATTCAATCAATTTGAAAGGAAATACAGAATTTGGTATGCTAAACATCAAATTGATCAATCAAAACCATCTCATGTCTCTCTAACTAGGAAGCTAAAACAATGCTCTCAGATCTTAAGCATTCCTAAAGTAGAAATCCTAGAATGATAATTCAAAGATTAAGCTACATGATAATAAAATTAATCTTAAACATGATGAATTATGATACAATTTAAAATAAAGATGCAAGAAAAATGCTAAAAGAACTCAAACTATGTTAAGCATGGATGCACAATTTAACTATAATGCCAATGAAAGTAGTGAATGGGGTTGATTTTCTCTTAGTATTCATCCTATTTATAGGATTTCCAAGGGTAGGGGGTAGAGTTAGATGAGAGTTGATTAAACTCATGGTTAACCAAGCATTGAGTTGATGGTTTCAAAGGTTGGGACAAACTAAAGCTTAGTTTTAAATGTTGAGACAAGAAGACAAAATGAAGGGCCAAGATGCACCTCAAGATGAGTGATGGAGAATAAATTTTTCCTTGATCCATGTGAGCTCATTCCTTCACTATTGGCTGATTTGATTTTGTCTTTTTGTGGAGAGTGAGCATAAATACATTTATTAATTTATTTAATTGATCCAATTTAGCCATGTCTCCCCTTGAATGGGTTGAAATTAATTTGATATAAACTATAGAATTAATTGATTAAAATCAATTGCATAATTATTTGATCAATTTGATTTAATTAATCCAAATAGCTTTGATTTCAATTAATTCATGATCTGATCTGCAAATGCTTGATTTGAATTTGATTGAATTGCATTCAATTTATCTTGACAAATTTAGGGTGTCTACAAATGCCCCTGTTTGAATCAATGTGTGAAGTGTGTTAGTTCAAAGAATCACTGATGTTTGATTCACTGATTGATTGATGCTTGATCTGATTTAATGTTGGATCCACTAATTGATGTTGATTTGATAAACCTGATTTGATGCAAATATGATACTGATGATAAAAACCCTCGATGTGAAACCCTGATGAAAAAATTATTTGATGCCCCACTGATGATTTGATGAATTTGATTCCGATCATATGCCCCCTTGGGATATGAATCGAAATTGATGTTGAATTTCCAAAGATGTCCAAATTTTAATCAATTTCAAATATATCATGATTTTGATTGATTTCCTAAAAAAATCATCGCCCAATGCCCCTATTGAAATGTTGAAATAATTGGTTTTTGATTAAATCATGTTCTTATTCTCCTACCAAAATGCAAAAATTTTCCCTCCAAAAGTGAAAAAGTAAGTTTAAGAGGGTAAAAAGGTATTCATTCTTCTCATTTTCACCTCCTCTCTTTGTAAAACTTTGAATTTTTCCTTTGCTAGAAATAATTGTGGTGCCAATCAGATAGAATAGATTCGAGCGTGGGAGGCGTTATCAGCATTAGAGAGTGTATGGAAATCTAGTATATTCCTCATCTCTGATTTTTCATCCCATATTGCATTTTTTCTGTGAATTTCCTTGTTTTTCCATGCTTTTCTTGATTTTCCCTTGAGTTTAAGTGCTTATGATCCATTTTAGAGTACTCTCATGTTGTCTTATAGCACTTATGCTAGGATTTTGAAATACTTTACAAATTTTACATAATTTTTTATCGCTTGTACTAGTTCTTCCAGTGCCTATACTCCTAAATGAGAATATGCAAGGTTTTTGAGTGCTTTCATGATGTCCTGCAGTTCCTATGTAGGCCAAGTGCATGTTTCCAAATTAAATAACACTCATACAAGATAAAATAATATGTTTTCATAGTTTAGGAAAGATTAAGAAGGTTTAGGAGTATTTAGGAAATGCTTAGGAACCTCCAAACCAAGTTTGATGTACTCTCGCATTTAGGGAAAAAATAACACAAAATTATGTAACTTTCCTTTGATGAAGTAATCTCGATCCCATTTTCATGATTTTATGTCAATATCCATTGTATGATGTTGATTTGATACACAGTTGAATGATTTCAATCGCAAACATCATGTTGATGTGTGTTGATGTCGGTAAAACTAAGTTGATTAGGATGGTTGATTGGATACTTTGTTCTCAAGATCTAGAGAAAAAAAATACATTGATGTGCTCAAAAATAGTGAGATAGGATAGATTTATGATTAAATTGATTTAGATTGACTGAATTTAAATGATCAACATGATGCCTTTGATTGATTGATTGATTTTGTTTTGATGAAATCAGGTTTCCTTTGGGAAATTGATGATCTCGGGTATCTATCCTTGGCAATTAGATATGGTCCCTGACTTCTATAATGATTAAAATAATGTGATCAAAATGTGTGGATTATGATACCTTTTATAGATGCCACAATTTTGAGTAAATTGGGGTTTATTGACTGCTTTAGCAGAGCGGTGGCACTCAGATCGTAACACCTTTCACTTGTCGATGGGTGAGATGACAGTCACTCCAGAGGACATTTACATATTACTCTGTATTCCAATGATGGGTGAGATTATTTACTATGATTCCATTTATGATGAGTCGCATGCAGACGAATTTTTGGTAATGATGATATTGGTGATGAGTTTATTACTTGGCGGCGGATGCGACAGTTATACGCTCCTCTTCCTTCTGTGTTGGCAACTTTAGTTGATGTATTTATGATACTAGAAAGACGTGGTCATGGGTAGGATTTTTGAGGAAATAATTTCTCAAAATTGCAAATTTGCATGGGGATCGTATTTACTAGAAAATCTATATAATGATTTACATCATGTTGTCTATCATCATATTATTGCATTATTTGCTGGTGTCATTTTATTATAGTTGTGGTCCAGGGAGAATATTCAAATAGAGATACCTATAGTAGATAGATCTCATCCTCGAGGTCATCCTTATATGTATGCATATCAGGGAGTCATTGTACAGCCTCAGTTGGGAAAATTAGAGTATTCAAGGAGGATGTTGGATGATCTGGATGAGGTATAATAGAGACCATATCTTGTTTGTGAGGGATGGAGTGAGGATGAGTAGGAGATACCCTACTTATTCACTTCATGATGGTTCATTGGTTGCACAATCTTCATTGTGGAGAGATTTGGTATGTTGAGGGTTCTGAGACAGTTTGGCTAGAATCAAAGTCTACCACAGGGTTTATCTCATTATGCACAAGTGTGGGTAGAGAGATCATTGTGAGGCACTTGTATTGATTACTGAGATTCTAGACTTGAGGTCTTAGGCCTTTGAATTATGTCATGGGATTATGGTGATGATATTGAGAATGCAGGAGTTACTCCCTAGTACACTCAGTGGTACAGGCAACATGAATTTCCTTGCTTTACAGATCTGGCAGATCTAGTTCTTGGTATTGATGATCTAGACTTAGAGGATGACGATGATTTTCAAGATGGACCAGGGAGGAAATTATTGACTGAGACGGGTCCAGGTTTGAGGAGGTTTATCATGGTGCAAGACTATCGAGCAGTACAGTTGGTATTCGTAGAGTCAAGATGAGGGGCAGCGTTACTATTCCTACAAGAAAGGTTGAAAAGCGGATTCCTCACATGCACGCAGTTAATCCTATTTTTCCTAGATTTTGACCCATAGAGGTTAACAAGAAAGTAGAAATGATGCTCCAGATGGTGTTGATATTCTAGATATTCTAGTGGTTTTAGTAGTAGTAGGTACTTCATTAGTTCCTTCTACTCCTCCTAACCAGTAAATGCAAGATATACATGTAAGTATGGAAAATATATGGGGTGAGTTGGCTCAATTCAGTCCAGTGTTGGATGTGTTTATTGCATGGTTTGGTAGTGAGCCTACTCAGGCAGCAGTTCTTCTTAGGTTCTCCCTACAGACATAGATATAGGTACAGGTACAGGTGCTAGTACAAGTGCAGGTATGGGTGTTGGTATAGAGGATGGTCAGAGATATATGTTCCTCTATTTGATTAGATTTCATTTTGATGTACCTTTTTTATGTACTTGATACTCATTTTGATGATGTACTTTATCTTATGATGGCATTCACTCTTTGATGCATTCAAATTTTTCTTCTTATGATATCATTGTATATTGTAATTTTCTAGATTCTGATGACATTAAGTTTTTCCATTAGTATAATTAAGTGAAAAGTATGATAAAGGTCATCGGTATAGGCATACCCGACAGACAGCACACTGCATACCTGACGAGATGACAATGCTTGTCGTGAAAATGCTAAGTATAGAATTGTCCGACAAACACTGTCAAGTGTTGAACCGAAAAAAAAGCGTAAAGGACATCATCAATGAAACATCGTCGATGGATCCAAAATACTAAACCGACGATATAGTTTTATGACCATCACTGACAGAGAAGAAAAGGCAAGGAAACTGATGAATAGTTCAATATAGGGACACCGACGGAGCAGAAGCCCGACAGTGCAAAGAATGAAACAAATCTGGCAGACTGACAGAGCAGCCTGAGCATCAGAACCGACAGTCAGTTACAAAAGCCTCAAAAAGTGGATCTGACTTTCCACGTCAGATAAAACATTGTAATTCTATTTATAGAGTTTTAATTTATTTTAAATCATTACTTGAGATTCAATCAAGTATATTGTAAATGTTTTAAAGCATCCTAATGGATCTAAAACATAACTTGATGACATGTAACTGATTAAATGATTGACTATATTAAGTTGAAGATGATGCAAGACATTAAATTAGTTAATGGTTTGTATTGTCATTGATGTCAACTTGATATCATCTTTATGATCATGCCAAAGACTTCAGAGAACCAATGGAACAAAGTTTATGCTTCCATAAATGGATAAAATTCTAGTATTCACTAAGTGATAGACTACACCGGCGGAGTGCACACCATCGGTAAAGATAGAGATTAAAGTCACAGTGATGCCCAACGAGGTAAAGACAGTGTTACCCAAAAAAGTAGAATCACATGATACCCGATGAGCTAAAAATAGTGTTTCTCAACAAACAAAGATCCAATGATGCCCAACGGATGGAGATCCTGAAGTTAACTGAAGCAACACCGACGGAACTGGCAGTTGTGACCGGCGATGAAATGCAGAATTGATCGACGGAATAGAGAGATCAGAAAATGACAAAATATCTAGCTGGCAGAGCTAAAGGATAAACTTAACTAGTTGTTTTATTTTTTTTATTCGACCACAACTAAGTAAGTGATTTGTAGAGTTGGCAAGAAGATAACTACGAGATAAATCAGGAGTTAAAGCCATAAATCAATTTGGCTGGATTGTTTTTCATGCCAAGAATCAAGAATCAAAGAACCTAGAATTAAGGAAAATCATGTCTACTTAAGAGACAAGCATAATTCATTCCAGAGGGGTTGATATGCAATCAAATACATGGGGGAGTGAAATGATAGAAGATGCTAAAGAGAAACTGATGAAGGATTAACTTCATGCAGTCCTGATCAATCAAGCTGAGGGAGAGCTAAAGTATTATGCAAACACTGACGGACAGTGAATCACAGCATCACAGAGCAGAAAGAGTTAAGTACAAAGGAACTAAATTGATACATTGATCAGAAAGACATTGTAAGTAAATATATCTGAAAATATGCAATTCAGTTGCATTAGAAATAGGTCATTTTGTTTCAGTTTAACCATTGAAGCATTAAAGTCTCTTAACAGAGCATGACTTAACAGTCTTTTGTAATTGAGGTATATCCTAACAGATTACCAGAAGGTTGACTCATGATAGTAGCACCGGTCTTACCTAAAGCCTATTGACAGTCTAAGAAGGAGGCTGATTCAAGGATGGTAGTAAGATTTTGCATAAATCCTATTGGCAGTCATGAGACTAATTCAAGGATGGTAGCATAGATGCCAGATACTTAGTGACAACCTATGTATTGAAAATCCTCTAACAAGGTCACACTTAACAGTGTGTTTTTAACCTTTAACAGGGCTCACTTCAGAAGAGTGAAAATTTGGGGTACCGGTCCCAGTGGTTTTTCCCTTAACAGGGTTTCCACGTTAAAATCCTTGTGTTATGTGTGTATGGTTAATTACATTAGTGTTTTACATTCTACATATGCATTTATGGATTGACTGGTATACTCTACATATTTACTGAATATCGGTAAATACAGTTCACTGCTTATCGGTTATCAAGGAGAAACAGGACAGATAAGGTAAACCGATAGACAATTATTTGTTTAAAATATTTCAAAAGCATGCATCTTGTTGGGACTTAATAATTGGAGAAGTATTGATTGGTGGATTAAAGTTTAAATTGAAAAAATTGTTGAGGCCACTGATTCACCCCCCCCCCCCACTCTCATTTATTACTAACAAT
>MU224675.1:2821429-2850878 GCA_018584345.1 Thuja plicata | reverse complement strand
TTCCCTTAATAGGGTTTCCACGTTAAAATCCTTGTGTTATGTGTGTATGGTTAATTACTTTAGTGTTTTAAATTCTACATATGCATTTATGGATTGACTGGTATACTCTGCATATTTACTGAGTATCGGTAAATACAATTTACTTCTTATCAGTTATCAAGGAGAAACAGGACAGATAAGGTAAACCGACAGACATTTATTTGTTTCAAATATTTCAAAAGCATGCATCTTGTTGGGACTTAATAATTGAAGAAGTACTAATTGGTGGATTAAAGTTTAAATTGGAAAAATTGTTGAGGCCACTGATTCACCCCCCCCNATTCCCCCCCCCCCCCCCCTTCTCTTAGTTATTACTAACATAACTAACTAAAGATCAAGGTCAAGTTGTAAACCTTGAATCTAGAGTTAACTTGAAAAGCATGAATCAAGAATGGACCTAGAAACTAGTATTTATAGATGTTCAATCATTTGTAATAAAAAGAGTTGACAAATGATTGTAGCCATGAAGAGCATCTAAGAAACATAAGTGAATTCAAGCAAAGTTCATAAACAGATCATATCAATTCTCAAGAACACAGACAAGGCTACCGACGAGCAGAGACAAGGTATCATTCAATCACTCAAGGTGATTACATATACATTGTAAGCTTTATAGGATCTATTATCAGCAATTAAAGATTGCATATGCTATCAGATCAACATTTATAATGTAGTTGCATTCTAACAAGTGTATCACATCAAAAATCCTTTAGTAGAAGGTGGACTTAACAGTTCTTGATAAATCTCTTAATAGAGTGCACACCTAACGGTGTTGCTAAAGTTTCAAATGAAGTAGATCCTAATAGGTCTCCACTCTAATACTCCTAACAGGGTAGATCATCATAAGTGATCAAATTGTAAGCCTTAACTAGCTCCCTTATTATCTGCAGATAGTGAAGTTTTGTGGATGACATTCCCACCGCAATTTTTACTTCCTAACATGAGTTTTCTGTGATATCATAAATTGTGTTATGTGTTATTTACTTTCATGTATGTTTCTTAAATGTTTACACATGTAAATAACTTATGTTATGATTTCACATACATAAAGAAAGATGAACAAATAGATAGGTGAATATACAAATCTGATGACACAAAGGTTAATGGGCTAATCACATAAAATTTTTAGAGGTACTGATTCACCCCTCCCCTCTTAGTACATCATTCCAGTAATTCCAACAATTGGTATCAGAGCTAAGTCTCTCTCTTGAAAATCTTAAAGACTTAAGAGAAAAGATCAAGACAATGGAAAAGTACTGACTTGACAAGACTATTGAGAATGAGTAATTACAAATTAAGATTTACTATGAGCAGTACAAAGAGGCAAGAGTAAGCATGAGAAAGGTTCTTGATGAAAGAAGTATTATGGCAACTAGGCTTAATGAAAAAGATTATCAAGAAGAGGAGATTTTAGATTACTTTAACTCAACTAAATCAACAACAAGAAAAGCGTCAGACACATCAGTAGAAGAGATCACAAGTCTACAAGAGGTCAATCTACATCTGACAGAGAAAATCAAGATGCTGCAAATCGGTCAAGAGACTCATATGGTAAAAATGATTGATGTCATGAATGATTTGAGAAAATTTGAATCAGAGAGAACATTGGCTATTGATGATAGGAGGAAAATCACAGAGTAGCTACAAGAAAAACAATCAGAGATTCAAAGACTTATTGATCGTCACCATGAGATTACAAATCAGATTATTCTTATGAGTCAAGAGGAAAAAAGAATAAATACTGAACTCATTGAAAGAATGAAGATCATCGGTGAGCTAAGAGAAGAGAATGAAAAGCTAAAGCATGAAGTCAGAATTTAGAATCAACACAATGAATTAATCAAGAAAGTTGAAGATATCAATAAAAGAATGGATGATTTTCTTGATGAACAAAGAAGAGCCAACAACTACATAGGTCTAGGGTACGCCAACAATGGAGAATCATCTAATCAATCAGATCAAAGGAATGCTTATGAAACTCCAAGAACCAAGAAGTTTTCATGCAATCACTGTGGAAAACTAGGCCACACCTCAAACATTTGCAGAAACAAAATGAAAGGTATTCCTCAATCGCAATCTACTTTCATTTGTAATTGTTATAAATGTCACAAGAAAGGACACAAGGCACATGAATGCAGATCTAAGGTGACAAATCCAAAAAAGGAAAACTACATGGACAAGTACTATCCTACCTGCAAAATGAATGGACATACACATCAGGAGTGCTAGAAAAAGAACAAGAAAGCATGGACACCAAAAGAACTTGATAATGGCTATAAATCGGCAAGAATCAGTAACTCATATGTTTGGGACTATAACACATGGGTAAACTGCATAGCATGTGGAAGGTATGGTCATATTCTGCCAACTGTATGAGAAAATGGACTAGAAGACCTAGAGGATGGACCAATCCAGGTATGGAATGTTTACATTGTCATAAGGTTGGACATGTGATAAAAGATTGTAAAGACCAACTGACAGAAACAGGAACTTATCCCAATGGAAACACCATTGATGACATCAAGATGATGAGAAACAAGATGTGGAGAAAAGATAAAAACACTGAAGGTGTTGGAACAAGCAATGCAAATGATGACACCCCATCCAATGGATCTAGTGGCATCACTATTCCCAACTAAGTTGCATAAGAAAGTATGGAACTGCATTATGAGAAGTTATATTATGCAACAGTTCCATTACACATTGATCATATTGACAAAATTAGCATTATTGAAGATGCACTATATCGTTACTTGTAATATTATTAAAATAAAATTCCCTCGGTAAATGGGTACCAATAAGCATTGGTGAATACACACAGTAAAGTTGACACTAATTACCAAAATGTATCGGGCATTACACAAAATCCAAGTTGATAAGTGTAACCGGTAGACATCGGTGATCTTTGAGATGACAGAGGTTATCATCGCCATCTTACCAACAATCATTGGTGAAATCACCAAAGCTGCTAGCTACCCCAAAAAATTTGCGCCTACACTGAATATGTTATTTATGTCTCAACCGACAAACTCAGTCTTTGTACACCGACGATTTGTTGGGCATTAATGACAACTTAGGGCACAAAAAGTTATAAAAGCATGATGGAAGAACTTATTTCGCACCCGCCATTTTCGAGCAACAAAGTAGAGCTAAGAAGAGAGATTGAAGAGCATATTGAAGTGTGACCTCAGCAATATTCAAACATGACTCATTAGATTCACGAGTGATCACAGAGATTTGGTAAGTACCTACAATCACCGACCGCACTGTTTAAGTTACGAAAAGCCTTAAATTTCAAAATACGATGGCATCTACTTCAAGAATAGAAAAATTGAAAGAGGATAAGAAGAAAATGATTAATCTTATTAGCAATAGTACTTGTGTTGAACCTAAATATAAGTTACACCTAGAAATTGCATCGCAGCCCGATGATTCAGGAGCATTCTCCAGAATCCCACCTAGGGTTTTGCTGGTAGAGAATGTAAGGTCCTATATACATTGCAAGATCTTAGAATTAGGAGATCTAGACCTAGATAAGTCCTATAACGCACTATGTGATGACACTGGAAACTTGAAAGAAGAGCTCAAGCATCTGGAAGTGAAAGGTCTGACAAATGCATTACACTTTCCTAGGGTTTTTAAGACTGAATGGATATGGATAGTTCTTAGCAGAATGCATAACCAAACATTGTGGCTTGATGAGACTAAATGAATAACAAAAGATGTTATTCATGTGGTTATTGGATATCCCACAACCGACAATCCAAAAGCTCACAAGCACCCATCCATGAAGGAAGTAGAAAAGTTAACAGGTACAAAATCAGATAAAATAGATCTCAAGGTTAACACCATCACCGATGAGGAACTAAATTTTGGTGCATGTGTGGTAGGATATAAAATCTTTCAGGTCAGCAGAATGAACAACATAGCAATCACTGCTATGATCACAGCCTACAAGATCATCAAACTAGGAAAGAAGATGGATCTTGTAGAAATATTGTTAAATCAACTTGAGGAGAACATGAACACCATAAGGTCATCAAGGAAAAACATTTGTAAGTTTGGTTCTCTTATTATGTGCAGATTCTTTTACTTTGAAGAATACTTTCCTTCCATAGGAAAAGTAGTATGGGACATAAGCAAACCAGTCACCATACAAATATGTGAGCGCGTAGAATCATTAGGTACAGATTTTGATGACTTAATGAATGAATATTTCAAAGGATTTAAGGAAAAGATGCAAGAAAGAACAAGGATGCCAGAGAGTTTGATAGAAGAACACAAAGATGATATATTTTTATGGTAGATACTAATTTTACTTATATCAAAATAGTAGTACCTAGAAAATCTTGTCTATCACCACTGGATTATGAAATCCAAACAGTACAAGCTACAAAATGCATCAAGGCACTGTTGAATGAACCATTGGACAGAAAGCAACCAAGATTTGGCACTTATGAAGAAGCCAAACCAAAAATGAAGTCAAGCGTTGTTGTCAAGAAAATTGTAAACAAGAAGAAAAAATGGGTAAAGGACTTAACCAAGAAATTTGCAGTTACTGAAGAAGGTGAAGAGGAAATAGAAGGAAAGGAGGAAGAAACTGAGGGCCAGTCACCCATCGGTGAAGATACAAAAAAGAGTGATTTAGAGGCTACACAGTTAGATTCACCACCTCCTCCTCCACCTAAGAAATCAAGGAAAACAACTGCTTCAAGGACAAGAAGCAAAACAGTAAAGGAAGCAACTCCTTTACCATTGAAGAAAGGGAGAGTGAGAACCTACAAGAGGAAACCAGTCTCACCAAAGGGGACACAAACCAAAAGGAGGAAGTTAAATAGAACAAGAGAAGATCTAGATAACTCAGCTATGGATGAAGCTAACATAGAAATACAAAAAGGGAAAGAACCCTTGATTCCTAAAACCATTGATGAAATATGTAAAAACATTTCAGAATCGCAATCTATTTCAGATCCTAATATTAGGAAATGGTTGAAATTTGATCCAGAGGATTAAAATAAAATTGAAAATGCTATAATAGCTAAAATGTGCAAACATAATTATGTTCCACTTCAATTCAAGGAATATGAAGTGCCCAAGGAGCTATTGGATAGATTGTCTGCAAGATGGACATTTGCACTTCATCAAGAAAAATAGATAAGAGAAAGAGTACTTGCTATTCTTATGCCTTCTGAATCAAAGAAGGAAGAGATAGATGAAATGATGAAAAAATCTGCAAAGGAGTTCTCACCCAAAATGAGAGCATACAAATTTCTTCAAGGGAAGCTAATTGAGCTAGATCGGGAAAGCATCAAGAAGTGGTGTAAAATACTTAAAAATCCAAATCAGGAAGCTAGCCCAGAAAAAGAACACATCATCATCAAAGATGCACAGAATGATTCATTAGTTGAATTGGATAGAGAAGAGAGTGATACAATAGGACTCAAAAATATTGAAGTTGCAGATGAGGTATGGCCCGACACTACTTTTGACAAAACTCAGAGTGAAGAAAGCCAAATTCCACCAATCCCAACTCATATTGACTTGGATGATGAAGCAGTGGTTACCAAAGAAGAATTGAAAATAAAAGCTAACATAAATGAGGATGTCATTGATGAAACATGGTTGAATAATATCATTAATGACATTACAGGAAAAGACCCTGCAGAAGACGTGCAAAAAGATGAAGATGTCACTGTTGCACAAGGTGATACCAACGGACAGGACACACTTACTAACACTACAGAGGTAAACACTCTGACCAACATGAAAATATTGATAGAAGCTATTGAAATTAACTCTATTCAGGAGAAATCATCTAAGAAAGATGAGAACATACCCGAGGACACAGGTAATGATGAAACTAAAGATGTATCAGACACACAAAAGGATACAAACACAGAGATGAAGGATGCAACCAACACTCAGCAAAAGTTGTCTATTGAAAAAGACAAAGGAGAAGATGCTAACAAGGATGAAACATTGAGAAAGGATGAAGAAAAAGAAAAGAGTGAAGAAGTTAAGAAAGATGATAGCATGAAGGAAAAGGAAGAATAATCTGTTGATACACCCAAGGCCACTGAAGAGACGTCTTCACACAACCAACAGGTGGACTCTGAACATAAGCAACAAGAAGCTTCATCTTCTCGACCTTCACCTACCAAATCAATCCAATCTCAAGATTTACAAATGGTAGTTCACCAATCCATCTCCCAACAAAAGAAGAAGAGGAAGAAAGTAATAAAGAAATATATCTTGGTTGTAACACTTTATGACGTGATCGAGATACCCAAGTGGGATGTATCAAATTTAGATATTGAATCACTTCAAAAGTTTGGAGTGATATGTCAAAGAATATCCCTACAGGAAAAAATGAGAAAAGAACATAGGGAAGCCCAAGCACTTGAAAAAGATAGGGATATACTACATCAACTTGTTCCTGAGGTAAAAGTTAAAAATGA
The DNA here is from genome assembly GCA_018584345.1 of Thuja plicata. Lineage (NCBI taxonomy): Eukaryota > Viridiplantae > Streptophyta > Pinopsida > Cupressales > Cupressaceae > Thuja > Thuja plicata. Next base: position 2,844,381 of record MU224675.1, on the reverse strand, counting down.
CATATCAGTCATGGAACAAATTGTAGTTCTTACCGACATCATCACCACTCAAAATGTAGATGCAGAGTAGGCAATGGAAGAACAGGCAGAAAAGAAGTATCAACTCAAACTAGTTGAGAAGATAAGCCAAGAAGTGGCAGAAAAAAAGGTAAAGCTCTCTTAATTAGCAATTCAATTAGAACCAATGATTGCAGAAGCTATTACCTTAGTTCAAAAAATGTGCACACTTGACAATTTCACAAAAGAGAATGGTGAAAAGTTGTCCCAATTAGATTCGGATCTGACAGCAAGTGCACAAAGTTTAACCTCTTATGCAAATGCAATAAAGTTGCATCATGACAAGATCACAGAGGTAAACAGGTTAAGACAAGAGATATGGGATGCAGAGACACGATTTAGAAATGAGGTTACCAAGTTGCAGGCTCACATATTGCCAAACCTCACTACTCTGCAAAAACACATTACAGATGAAAGGAATTTGATCTCTACCCTAGAGATGTATGTGGTAGATAGCATCTATGATATGCATGAGGATATCACTTGAGCACATGGCTCTCAAAAATTTGAAGGATAAATGGGAGAAGATGATGGAGGAAATCAAAGCCTCACACTCCCGCATTTTTGACAAGTTGTAAGTACCTTTGCCCTTATTATCAAAAAGGAGGAAAAGGATATGTATGTTGTATGTACAGCAGGAATATATATGTAAAAATAGATACATACTAATATATCAAATATCAGAAAAAGGAAACAAAAAAAAGGGAAGGCAATTATATGTACATAAACTTACAATTACCGCCATATGCATAGGGGGAGTCATGAAATGAATAAGGATGAAGTATACACAGACGTACATACTAATACGTTAAGTATTTTGTACATATCAGTTTTTGATACTAATGTCAAAGGGGGAGATTGATGACATTAATTTTTGCCATTAGTATACTTAAGTGAAAAACATGATAAAGGTCATCGATATAAGCATACCCAACAGAAAACACATTGTATACCTGACGAGATGACAATGCTTGTCATGAAAATGCTAAGTATAGAATTTCCTGACAAACACTATCAAGTGTTGAACCAATGACAAAGCATAAAGGACATCACCAACGAAACATCGCCAACGGATCCAAAATCACTAAATCGACGATACAGTTTTATGAACATCGCCGACAGAGTAGAAAAGGAAAGGAACCTGACGAAGAGTTCAATATAGGGACACCGACAGAGCAGAAGCCCGACAAAGAAAAGAATGAAAGAAACCCAACAGACTGACAGAGCAGCCTGAGCAGTAGAACTGACAGTCAGTTACAGAACCCGCAAAAAGTGGATCTGACTTTCCACATCAAATAAAACATTGTAATTCTATTTATAGAGTTTTAATTTGTTTTAAATCATTACTTGAGGGTCAAGCAAGTATATTTTAAATGTTTTAAAGCATCCTAATGGATCTAAAACATAACTAACTAAAGATCAAGGTCAAGTTGTAAACCTTGAACCTAGAGTTATGTTGAAAAGCGTGAATCAAGAATGGACCTAGAAACTAGTATATATATATATGTTCAATTTTTTCTGATAAAAAGAGTTGACAAATGATTGTAGCCACGAAGAGCATCTAAGCAGCAAAAGTAAATTCATGCAAAGTTCAGAAACAGATCATATCAGTTCTCAAGAACACAGACAAGGCTACCGATGAGCAGAGACAAGGTATCATTCAATCACTCAAGGTGATTACATATATATTGTAAGCTTTATAGGATCTGTTATCAGCAATTAGAGATTTCATATACTATCAGATCAACATTTATAATGTAGTTTCATTCTAACAAGTGCATCACATCAAAAATCCTTTAGTCGAAGGTGTACTTAACAGTTCTTGATAAATCTCTTAACAGAGTGCACACCTAACGGTGTTGCTAAAGCTTCAAAAAAAGTAGACCCTAATAGGTCTCCCCTCTAATACTCCTAATAGGGTAAATCATCAAAAGTGATCAAATTACAAGCCTTAACCATCTCCCTTCTTATATGCAGATAGTGAAATTTTGTGGGTGACATCCCCATAGCGGTTTATACTTCCTAAAAAGAGTTTTCTGTGATATCATATCTTGTGTTATGTGTTATTTACTTTCATGTATGTTTCTTGAATGTTTACACATGTAAAGAACTTATGTTATGATTTCACATACATAAAGAAAGATGAACAGATAGATAGGTGAATATACAAATCTGATGACACAAAGGTTAATGGGCTAATCGCATAAAATTTTTAGAGGTACCGATTCACCCCTCCCCTCTCAGTACATCATTCCAGTAATTCCAACAGATTTTGTTGAAATGCGTGATGTAACTCTATATGATTCTATCTATGTTCTTTTTTTTTTATTTTCAATGCAAGATTGTATGTATGCAATGATATTATATGGAATGCTTATATATGAATACTATGATTAATACTTTAATGAATGCATTTAGTGTAAATGAAATTTTTATAATATGCAATGGAATGATCAATGATTAATGATGCTTTATGAACTTAATGAATGTAATGCAAAATGGATGATGATGATAATAATGAACTTAATCAAACTATGAAATGAAATATCTTTTTTGAAATTCCATATAATCTATCCTAAGAAGATGTCGATGTAGTCCTTGATTGGTTCACCCTTCCTTTTGATGGAAAATCCTAAGATTTGTTTAGACAAAATCACCTCAACTACCAATGCAAGCCTAAACTAAAGAAAAACGCAAGATGCAGCTATGATTGTCACTTATCACTAGATAATGTTATTTTATTTTTTCATCATTGAGCCTTTCGAAACCATGAAGTTGGTACAACCCTCAATGGTTAGATTTGGAAACCATGTTGATATGAATACCTTCTTCCTTCAGATTTTAACAATGAAGTCGGTACAACTCTCATTAGTTAAACCATGGGAGTATGAAAACCGCTTTCGTCGGTTTCAATGTTGCAAGTAGATTTTGGCATTAAGATATGGAAAATCTAAATGGTCAAGGTATTTGTTTGCGTAAATAGACAAAGAATTGATTCCTTCCATATGAAAATGTCCTCAATGATTCTTTGATGATCATGTCGTTAGATGAATCTGCATACTTCTTTGAATCAATCTTTCAGGCAGACACAAAAATCAAGAAAATTGCATGTTTCCATCATTGGTCATCTAGTCAAAGACATCATTGATTTTCTAAAATGACACGATTCCAAAAATCAAGAAATACCCAAAAAAAATAACTTCACTTTTGTTTGTAGATCCATATTTCTAAAAACCTTCATCCATTTTTATCTTTATTCAAATTTTTAATCCTGATTATGGCTTCATCGAATTCGAATATTTGAAATTTGATATGAATCAAAGGGTTCAAGTGTCTTGATTTTGGTTTGATTGCAATGATTTATGTCAATTGAGTCTATCATGATGAGCTTGCTAATTAGGATTGTGCCCCAGTTGGATAGAACAAAGATTTTGGACCTAGGTAAATCTTAAAATTAGGACAAAAGCTTGGTATATGTAAATGTAGATCTGAACCTTTATTATGAATATGTACAAATGATGGATGAAAGGATATGTACAAGGATGGAAAAAAAGATGCAGATAGAAAATACAGCCTAAGCTCAACTTAAGGGTCAAATGGTGCATGTTTACCAGGTTTTCACAACTTGAATTTATTGCTCTTTTTCTCATTTTTTTAATTTTTTTTCTAGCAAGGTGCCTATTGCTAGGTTTTCACCAAGGCACTTTTATCCTTCTCTCTCTCTCTTTTCTTTTTTTTGAAATATTACCCAGGTGCTTATTTTTCGGTTTTCACCAAGTTAACAATTTTATCAGGAATTTGTCAAATGTTTTTGTTTTCTTCAAGTTATTTTTCTATTATTTTTTATGTTTTTCAAGATCTCTTTTCACTGTTTTTTATTTTTCAGGATCACTTTCCGCTATTTTTCAATTTTTTCAGGATCTCTTTTCACTGTTTTTGAATTTTTTCAGGATCTCTTTTCGCTGTTTTTAATTTTTTTAAGGATCACTTTCTGTTGTACAAAAAATTGATGCTTTCTCATTTTATACTCTTTCCTCTTATACTCTTTCATCTGATTAGGTATAAAACCTCTTTAAATGAATGTTATTGATAGGTTCTTGAAGTTTCTCTCCATCACAATTGGCTAACTTATAGGTTCTTGTTCCATAGGAATGTGCTATAACAAAGGGTCCTAGCCAATCTGCCTCAAATTTCCCTTTCTTTTCTCTTTTTGCTTGATTTTGGGGATTTTCTTTGAGGACTAAATCCCCTACTTTAAATTCTCTTGATTTGATCTTCTTGTTGTAATTCCTTGACATTTGATTCGAATACACCTTGAGATAGTCATATGCTTGGGTTTGATGTTCTTCAAGTAATTCCAATTGTTCTAGTCTAGAGAATCTATAATATTCTTATGTCACTAACCCATTTAATGTGACTCTTAGGGAAGTAATTTCCACTTCTAAAGGAGAAACTACTTCAGACGCATAAACCAATGAAAAAGGCATTGCCCCTATAGATGTGCAGATACTTGTTTTATAGGCCCATAATGCTGGATTTAATTGAATGTGCCTATTTCTTCATGAGTTATCCACTGTTTTCTTCAGGATTTTAAGGATATTTTTGTTTGAGGCCTCAATCTAACCATTTCCCTGAGGGTAATAAATTGAAGAATAATGGTGTATGATATAGAATTTCTCACACAATTCATCAATATCCTTATTTTTAAACTTCTTTCCATTGTCAGTGAGTACAGCATGTGGGATACCATATCGACAAATGATGTTGTTCAAAATGAACATACAAATTTGTTTCCCAGTTTTAGTTGTCGAAGGCACAACTTCCACCCATTTGGTAAAATATTCAGTTGTCGTTATGGATGTATTTGTGACCATTAGATGAAGGTGGATATATCATCCCTATTAAGTCAAAACCCCATTGATAAAAGGGCCAAGGTGTGGTCAATGGATGCAACTCTTGAGCTGGCACATGTATCAAATTCCCATGGTATTGGCACTTTTTACAAATCTTCACAAATTGAAAAGCATCTTTTTCCATAGTTGGCCAATAATACCCCATTCTTAGAAGTTTCTTTGCCAAAGAAAATTCACTCGAATGTGACCCAAAAATTCCCTTGTGAATGTCTCGTAAAGAAGTTCTTGACTCCTCCCTCTCTAGACATCTAAGAAGTGTTCCATCAAGACCTTTATGATATAGTTTTTCATCTATAAGGGTGTATCTTGAGGTTTGTCTAATAAAGTTTCTCTTCTGGTTTCTACATTGGTCCTTAGGTAAGATGTTGTCTTTTAGGTATATATAAATAGGACCATATCGGGGGGATTCATGTCCAACTATTAAACAAATGATTTGGGATTTGGGAAGGTTAAATGTAGGTTGCACCAACTCTTCCACCAAGAATTCATATTGTGTATTTTGATCTAACATTTGCAAGAGAGAAGTCAATGTTGCCATAGTGTTTGCTGCTTTGTTTTTCTCCCTCAGTATTTGTTCAAATGTTATTATAACAAAATACTTCTTTAAGACATCTATCATCCTTTTATAAGGAATCAACTTGTCATCTCTTTTTTGGTAATCATCATTGATTTGATTGATTACAAGTTGAGAGTCACCATAGACTTATAGTTTCTCCATTTTCTATTATAGAGCCATTTTCATGTCGTTAACAAGTAGTGTGAAACCAAAGGATTGGATTCCAGAATTTTTCTAAAGGATTTCTTGCTAGAATTGATCTGAAGGAGATGTATCTTTGATTTGTCACTGTTGAATCAACCTCTTCTATCAAAATTTTCTCCGTAGTACTCCAAGTAGGATCTTTCCCTTGAAGAAATCCTCCTCTAAATGTTGCTTGTTGTAAATTATATCTTCTCTATATTTTGATGAATGATATGACCATGCAAAGGAGAATGGTTTGTGTTTAAGTTCCTTTTTGTTTTTATTATATCATGTATAAGAATTTGTTCTTGCATATGCTTGCAATGGTTATTGTTTATTCTATTGTTGTCTAATTATTTTATCCTTGCCTAATCATTGAAATGGTTTTAAATTTAGAGATGAAGTTGAATTATGTTTATTTGGTATGGAATATTGTTACTAGATTAATTGATGATCATCGTAAATAGGTTTACAAGTTTTGTGTTTGATAAGTTAGATTTTCCTTTATAATTTCCTATGAACATGTTCTTAGCTCTGGATTGATCTTATGGTTGGAATGGTTTTTATGATTTTTTTACAAGGGAAATGATGAGACATAAAATGGGTCTCCCTCAAATTTTTCTTCCAGGGCCCTCATTTTGCCTAGTTTCAGTCATAATATAAATCTGGCTTGTTTTTCTTTAAAAAAACACAGTTCAGAGCCAACTGCACAACTCGAAGCCCCAAGGGCACAATTTTCATTACCAAGTGAACAATTACTTGACCAAGTGCATATATTCCATGACCAAGTGTGAAACATTTGGCCCCAACTACGCAGAACAGGTGATTAAGTGTGCAAAACTCCCAAAAAGTCAGTTATAGGGTCAATTTTGATGTTTTAGGACCTAAATAGGTACCATAGGCTAATAGGATCTTAATTTTTGATGCATTTAACCCTTGATTACATTAAATTTTGTTATGATGTCATGTATGGTGCATTTTATAGCAAGGTAGGTAAAGAATTAGGTTAGTGAGCTATTTTCAGTCTGGTTTCAGTCTTGGGGCGATACATAAAATATAACAAGTTACATATTCTTATTTTCTTGTACTTTAAGTTACATTTTATGTAATACTTTTAGGATGTTTGAGAGTGATTCAGGATCATAGGAGTTCAAATAAAGATTCTAGATTTTGAGAGTCTTTAGAAAATTTCAAACTTAGCCAAATTTCAGCAATCAACATATTTTCTTCAGCATGATCATGTTATGATGTTTTCTGGTTTTCAGTTGGTACCAGAGGCACTACATATCTGATTTTTATATACTTTATTGTGATATAATGTAGGATGCATTTTGATCACTTCTTATTTTTTTCCATTATTTTGAATTCAAGATTAGGGTTTAGGGTTGTCCGGTGGACTAGGGACAACCAGTGCTGACCTAAACCTAATCAGATGATACTATGAAGTTATAATGGAATGTTTATTGTTATGAAAATGTTTCTTAGTGATTTCATGATATTTTTATAGGTAGAGAACATATGTACACTAGGTGAGTGGCTCACAGTGGGGGCCAGGGCCCTAAGTGTCTACCAAGGTACCTCACTGATGAGTTGTCTTAATCAAGTGACAACCTAAATTAATGAAGTGAGAAAGGGGTGAATAACACATTAAACAAGATTTATTTTATGCCTCACCCATGTCTCTAGTGTTTTTCCCAGTAGGTACAGACTAGGGATAGGAATGGGAGAAGGTGCCTAGAGATGGCACGATCGGATAACCTTGTCTCCACAAAAGGTTTTTGGTTTTGCATGTGCCTATTTGGGGGTTATAGTCTAGATTTAACTGACAGGATAACACAAGGGGTGAGGGTTATGCGATGACGCTCACCTAGAATGTAGCTTAGAGTTCCTACACTTGTTTTATCATGCCTCTAGTAGTCTTGTTTGACTTGTTATCTTTTGTGTTGCATGATTATTTTCTGTGAAGGGTTTTACCACCTTAGGTATGTATTATTTGTTACCTTGTGTGTGGGTCTAGGTTTCTATGTCATAACATGGGGCAGTGGACCTATTGGATCCATGTGGTTGAGTGGCTAATCTTATTGTATCGAGGTATTGTTAATGATCTTTTAGATGATCCTTGCACATATTCCTTTCCATATTTGTAATTTGAAGTGTTCATGTTGAATATTGTATCATATTGAGATGTATTGGCATATATGTACTCTTGTTAATGTAAACTCCTAAAATGAGTCAAATTTATATGAAACAATGATGTGTTAATTTAAAGCAATGTAAAAAGGGGAAAGGGTAGTTCTAGGAGAAAATAAAAAGAAAAGTGGGGATGTTCTACTTGTTATACCCTGCATACCCATCCCTACATTATGTTGGAAAAATGTTGGGTCCCCCTTTTTTGCTTTTGTTTCTTTTTGGCCCTTTTTTCTTTCTCTGGTCTTTGCCCCCCGCGCGGTCGTTGTTTTCGCCTCCTTTTGATTTTTCACACTCCGGGACCCGGTCCTGGAGTCTTTTGCTCCTTCGTGCCAGCTGAATTCTGCACCCCGAGATTCTTGTGTCATTACTTCCTCTTTAGTTGGAGGGTGTGTTCATGCGAGATCCCCAGGCCCAGATTCTAGAGGTTTGCCTTTTTCTCAGGATTTGCGGAAGGGAAAGGTGCATTTTAATCCAAGGGATATAAATTAAGCTTCACATGTCATTGTTACACTTACCGTGAACAATTTACCCTCAGAGTGAATTAAGAGCGAATTGTGTGATTTAACAACGAGCTAAGTGTGATTTGCTTTGAGTGATTAATAGTTGATTTGGAGTTTGAACCTGTGCATGTTTCAAGATATCCTGCAAGGTTCTCAGTGTGTTCATATGTTTTGAAGATTTGTTCATTTACAGAGCACCTCCCGTGCTCTTCCTTCCGCATCTCTAGTTTTTAGGTAGGTCCTTCTGGCCCTTCTCTTTCCTTTTTTGGTTTGCGCTTTGTTCCTTTCCGTTTGGGGCTTTGATTTCTTTGTGTTCTAGTCTTCGTCGTCGCCTCCCATTTGTGGGATGGTTGTGCAAGAGGGTTGTCCGCCCTTTGTGCATTTTTGGATAGTGTAAAATAATTATAGATTTATGTAAGCCTTTGTAAATTTGTAGGTAGTGGTTTATAGGTTAGTTGTAAATTTGTTTGCGCCTGTGGGTAGCCTGTGTAAATATTGTTCTTTGGCCTTCTGTTGATAGTGTGCATAACGTGCAATTTCTGTTTAGTTGTCTATAAATTCATGTACATGGTCTATACATTCCTTCGAATCCTACCCTTCCCATGATGATCTCATTGGGCCCTCTGCATTGTTTGATCAAATTTGAGCTCGCCCACCTAGTTTTTGCTAGACTTGAACTTGTCACCTCGCCTATTCAAGTTGTGGCCCTTCTCTCTCCTCCATCGCTTCAACATTAATGGTAGGATTAATTCCCCATGTGAGAGCATTTAAAACCATCCCAAGTGGCATTCACTTCATTCATGTTAAGACAACTATCACAATTAATGCCATTACTCCATTCATTGTATGACCACATGACATCCCACGTTAGCCCAGTATGGTGAATTGCTCGGTCATTTCCATAACTGTCAGTTTCTTTGGACTCTGATTTCCATGTAATACCAAAGCCTTCGTCTCATTTTCCGCATGAACCAGAATCCTCGGGACCCCCAGGTATTGATCAAATTTGAAGTAAGTTATTTTGTTTATTGTATTTCTAGAATTTGATATAAACTATAATCTTCTCGAGGACAGGTGCGAAGTGGTAATGAAATCTCTGGAACCTGGGAATTTATTATATTTGATTGTATTAACAGTTTTCTGGTCTTGCAAGTTGTGAATAACTCATCAAGCGACATGTCTGAAGTATCTTCCCCTCCCAGAAGTCTGGAACTCTCATCCACTTCAACAAAGGTGGTCACCAAGACAAGGGTCGAGAAAGTATTGGAAAATCTCCCACTCACATCAAAATATTTGAAGGATGGTGTTATCATGGGATCCAAGGTGGATTCCAAATTACAACAAATCACCAACACAAAGGTCGAAGTGTGGGCCAAATTGTAGGGCCTTGTAAGGACAATGTTCAATCAACACACCGTCGAAGATAATATGGCAAAGAATGTGGCCGCCTCCACCATAATCAAATTCACCTACTTCCCCTGCTCTGTGCAGGCCCCGGAGCTAATTCTCACCTTGGCAGAACATTACAACACAACCATCTAGGTTGTTATGCTTGTTTCTTCCCTTCCTTTGGGCTACCCAACGCCCATAGTGTCCCTCGACGCTGCCACTTTTTCTTTGGGGCTAGGGATCCCCTAGTTTTCTAATTCCATTGTTATCTCCCAGGCCGCATCGCTGTAGGAGTTTAACAATTTTCAATAGGCTGCCTGGAAGCACCTTAACACCCACTGGCTGAAGACTCCAAAGAAGGATTACAAGAAAATGAAGTTGGAGATCCCCCACACAGACTTCAAAGAATGCATACAAGAGGGGATCATCTTCCTATGTCGAGTCTTTGGGGAACCACATGCCCGAGACTTTTCAGCCTGGATGTACTACTTTCTGTACAACATCACCACTAATAGGCAAAATTTTGATTGGGCAACCATTATTGCCAATCATGTGGACTACCAACTGGACAAAGTCAATGAGAAATCTAAGTTCCATCTGACTTCTTATGTTCTATGGGAACTAGCACAACAGAGACCCAGAATCCATGGTTTACTTACAGTGGGTGTCCTTAGGACAGGGCCCGGCCAGAGTGCTCCTTGGGATTATTTCCCCCATATTCAATGGGAAGCTAGCTTCCCCAATTTCTATCGGGTAAATGATACCTTCATTTACCACAACATTTTAACACCCACTCAGGATACCAATTACCTATTGTCAAAGGAGGTCATGGCCTTGGTAAGTTCCTATGACAATTATTTCATTCAATTCCAATAGCATTCATACATTCGAGTGACCGAATTCTTCGGCAAGCCCTACCTATTGCCCAAAAACTGCGGGGATAGGATTACTTTATTGGAATATTGTAGATGGATCCTGGAGGTCCATACTTATTATGGCCTCAATAAGGTTACCACCATCTCTTTCCCGATCACTTGTGGGAATTATACTTGCAGTCTTGCGACGGCCAAAGAGGCCGACAATGAATTGAAAAGTCTGGGGCTAGCAGAGTTCTACCTGGCGCAGAGAAATTTTGATCCGCTGAACAAAATAAATAAAGCATTACCTCAAGCGTCAACATCCCATGAGCCTCACATGGAATATTTTTGGGTGGATTTTCAGGATGACTTCGAAGTCCAGAGTCGGCATTATGTGAGAATGACAAAAGGTATGATGAAGCGCATTGGCCTCTGGACCTTTCCAAAGGATTTCTCAGATAGTGGGCCCATGGAGGACCCAGAATACAAATTTAAAGGGATTGATAAGATGACTCTCCCTCCAGTGGATTGGGATGCCCCATAAATTTTGACGACAGAGAATATCACTAAGGATATAGTGAAATGCAGTCACGCGCATTTTTCACGGGTATGTAAAAAGAGCACCCGCCGAGATGGTCCATTCTTGCGGGAGTCCACTTCTGGCTCCGGAATGTTAGGGAAGGGCAGAGATAGAGGGGAAAAAAAAGATAGTACCCCGGCCCTGGTTCCATCCCCACCTCTAGTCCCTTTGAATGAATAACTTAGTGCCAGGCTGGAGTCATCTCGATGGCTAGGCAAAATAATCAGCGCCAGACTTTCCCTTGGTCTCAGGGCCGCTCCGGTTGGATATGCTCTTCCTTCAGGCTCCCCTTCACTCATAGCACTCATGAGCCAGGAAGCGCAGATGGAGGATGAGGGTGTGGCTATTCTGGATGTCGGTGCCCCATGCAAACGAGGAGGAGACAAAGAACAAACAATCCTCCACCAAGAACGGATGCAAGCCCCAGACTATCAGGCAGTATTCCAGTCAAGATCATCCCTTCGTCCCCTAAACTAGAAAATCCTTTGGAGGCCTCCCCTCCCCATGATAATTTTGATGATATCATTCAAACTGACGACCTTGTAAATTTGTAGGTAGATGTGGAGAGGGCGGTGGAAGAGATCGCCACACAGGAAGTAGAGATTATCCCCGAGGAAGGGGAAGGACAAGAAAAAGAAGTTGTCCTGGAAAAAGAAACCAGGGAATGGGAATAGGAAAACACAATAAATGTGGAAGAGACACTAGTCCTGGGGACCGAGATAGGAGAGGCAGGTACAAGTTGAGAAATTGACTATGGCTAGGGAAGGTGGACCTTCAAGAACAATCGTACCCTCAGATGTCATGCTCCAAATTCCTCTAGACACCCTGGGTAACCCGTTACCCCAAGATACGACATTCAGAAAGGTGGTCCCCGCATTGCAATAGTCAGACCCAAGTCGGACACCTTTGCCCCTCCAAAAAATATGCCCCCAGAGGAGAATGTCCTGGCAAAGAATGTCGAAGGAACTCAGCAGCAACAAGATGTGGGGAAAAACCTCAAAAATATGGATACGGACACCATAAGTGTTGGGGAAGGCGGGAACCCTGAAACTACAAATGTAAATACCACTGACGTGGGAGAAGAGGGAAATCCTGGAAATAAAGAAAAAGAGTCCACAGCGACCACAGATGTTGGGGAAACACTGCAAGCCCCTGAAGTGGACCCAAGTATCCAAGTCCTAGCAATAAGACCGCCTGTGCTGCCACAATGGCTGGTGGAATCAAGGAAGAGAAAGGCCCTGGCGGCAATGAGATCCCTCTCTCTAGCCAAGATTATGGCTCAAAATCAAGATTCCCATAACCCTAAGAAGGCCCGAACCCTCCATACCATTCGAACTGGTCCAGGAGGAAATATTGTCATAGTAGTAGCGACACCTTCCCCCAGATAAAGAAGAGGCAACAGTAGGAGCTACAGATTACACCATCATAGAATTCCCTCTGGGGAGAAGAGATAAACAAAGGGAAATGGACCTGTTAAGTGAAGCAACCCGGGAAATTCAGGCCCAGTATGAAAAGGAAGAGCAGAAGCTGAAGGAGGCAAAAGAAACAAATTCTAATCTCCTCAGGCTTCTTGCACAACTACACAGCCATTGGCTGTGATTTCTCTGTAGGCCTCCACATCTGGAACACCGCTCCCACAGGGTGATATTGAAGCGCTAAAGACAATGAAGAAGAAAGTACAGGCTATGGATGAATGGTTAACTGAGCAAGTGGGAGCCGTACGGCATTTCCTAACAGTGTCACTCCCCTACCTACACCAGGCCAGTAACATCATGGGCCAGTTAAACAATGTCATTTCACAGTGGGAGGGAGAAACAAAGAAGTATGAAGAATGGAAAAATGAGTTGGAAGAAATTATGAATTTTGGGGAAGAAGTCATCACGAAGATGAGTATTTTGGGAGGTGAGCTTTCGGGTTCCTCTGGGTCCAACACTCCAAAATTGGTCTTAAAGTTCAGACAAGCAAGAAACTGGTAGCGGCCCTGAAGGATAAAGTCTTGGTGATCCAAAATTCATTAAATTTATATGCGGCATTCATCACAAGGGTTTTTTCGATCGATCCCTTTAGCACCAAGACATGTTCTCCGGTGGATTTTGTTTTGAGTAAATTTGATGAAATAATGGGGGCGCAGTTCTGGTCCTCTAGAGATTTTGATGGAGAAAAGATGTCACATCTCACCCATATGATGCTCCAGGTGCACGACACCACAAAGGTGGCTGCAGAGTTTAAGGAAGGTGCCAGATATGTGGGTGACCAGTTGGAGGCTACCAACGACCGCCGGGAATGTATTAAAGAGATAGACGAGGAAGATGATTCTCCAAATTTTGGAGGCATTCCAAAAATATAAGGAACAATGAAGTCTTCCAGTCTCCGGATATTTCTACCAGTAGGGAAAAGTTTTGAAGATATGTTACTCTTTGAGCATAAGATCCCAGACTCCAGAATTTTGGGTCCCAATTTTGTAGTCTTTTGTAGTAATTTGCGTCAAGGTTCCCCGGAGCCGACCGATCGCTGTGAACAATTAATAATGGTCATAGTGTAGGTGATCCAGAAAATGAAAAATCAGGCAAATTGGATGGTTCTAACAGGCACCTTCTTTTCCTGTGAGGTGCTGCTCCTGCATTTACTACCTGGTGTGCATCAAAGACAGGGAGTCACAATCAGCATTAATGAGGTGTATGGCCTAAGTTACCGAGATAAGAAATTTTTCTCTATCAGTACCATGGCTCTCTTCTCTAGGATGATTCTTCTAGATTTCTCCCCTTTCTTCTTCTTCCATCTTGTCAGAACTATGTGCATCCTGAGATGATTGTAGGTGGTGCAGGTAGTACCGGCCACAGATATTGTATTTTATTTAGCAAGTGTACAGGTAGATTAGGTCAAGTTTGTGTATAAATAATAAGACTGATGCCTTAACAAGGGTTCATGAAATTGAGGATTTTGATGTCTAGTAGTAATAGAAAATAGCATTTTCAGGTCCATTGTAGTTAGAGGTTTACTTTCAGTCTATTCTCAGTAGCTTAATGCTCCCTTGGAGCCATGAATGTACTCGTCAGTGATGCTGGAATCATTTCAAGTTAATGAAAGAAGGAAGAATAGGTTGTGGCCCTATGTTATTTTTTGTTCTAATCTCCGAAGTTAATGAACATATTTTTTGTTGTTTGTCTTCTTATGTCCTTCACTTTGGTGTTTTTCATTTATTTAAATGATCTTATCTCCCTTTGCTATTGAATGCATATGAATCGTTGATTCCTTGTGTATCTAATATTTAGCATTGTTTTCATGCATTGTAGCATTGTTGATCTTTGAATATGTATTGCATGACTATAAGTAGAAGTATACTCTAACTCTGATCTATCTTTTGTGATTTCTTTGATAAATCTAAGAAGCTTATAGGAAATCTCACCCCCCTTTTGAAATCCCCGGAAGTGATGAGTAAAAACTAGCTATCCCCTCAAACAACAGTCACCTGCCCAACTTAGCTCCTTGCACCGTCAAGACCCGACTACCAGGTTCTTGGAGGCTAGGAGAATTCATTCTCTAGCAAACCTCTACAGGAAGATTTGGTCGGTACTCTAGTATCCGATGACAACTTATCCCCTGTTGGCGGAGCCAGTCACAAAGTCTCGTCAACACTACTGTTATAAATCTTTTAAAGATGACATTTTGACACTTGTATCTCTCTGAAGATATCTCCTTATGTTAACTGTTTAAAGATAAATGAACCTAGGAATAGCTATGCTATGATGTATCTAAAAGAAAGAAAATATTATATCTTAACTTAATATTCGAATAAAATCACTTGTGACTAATAGCTATGTAGTAATGAAATGAGAAATCAATTGTTAGTAATAAGGAATGATTGTTTATGTTGGAAAAGAAAGAAAATGTTATCCTTTAATTATGAATGATAGAGTAGTAATCAGACTTGTAATCAATGGGTAGATATGAATTAGCGGATGGAAACACTAATTTGATGGTAATGATAGATGGTTAATTTAACAAGGAAGAAGGTATACTTAGTGTCTTTAAAGGGAACGTAGATTCATAAAATTCCATAAGGATAATGTATACCATAATGAATGTTTATCTCTACCCTAATGTTTAAACGAAACTAATATAAAGGATATATTAGTAGATGAATACATGACTTGAGTTGGTAAATCAAATAATGATAGGGGATTGAATTATGATTTATGAGATAAGAGCATATAATTTGGTGCTTTATGAAGAATGTAAAGCTTATAATTTAATGTATATCTCTTTAAGATGTATAGGTTAAATAATGTTACTTCAGTAGTGATGTTAGGGAACCTGTGAAGGCTTAGGTAGATTATTAGTCTTGTATTCAAAATAAGTGGTTATGTATGTATTAGATAAGATGCATATCATATTAGTTAGTTTTTAAAAAAAAAGTACTCGCGTCTTTTAGTGGTTAGATGATTTGTCCTCTCGGGTTCACTGGCGGGGTGTTACAGGTTTGTAGATATGTTGGTTTCTAACCCTCTCTACCAAATCTTCATCATTGGTTGATTGATCCTTGGAGACCCTTAGTTCCTGGTAAAATCTAGATCTTCCCTTGTGGTAAGGGGTTTTTTATGATTACCTTTATTTCTTTTGAATAATGAGTTTTGATGATGAACAAGTTGTGGGTTTGAGGGAGTCGTTCCCTTTTGGCCAAGCCCTAGACAACCTCCTTCAACCCTCTAATTAAACCACTCAGTGTGCGTCCAATGTGGGTTCTTCTCCCTAATCCTCTACAATTTTGTAATAATTATTACTTCAAAGTCATCAAAAACTCTATTGGTTTTTTCTTAAAGGTGGATGATACCACAGCCTATATGTGTCTCTCTACCTTTGCTCGAATCTTGATCGGTGTTAAAATCTCCACAACTCTTCCTAGAGATTTGGTACTTACGATTGGAGATAGGGAAAGGACTCGATTGTTGGATTATGAGTCTCCCCTTCCAATGTTATCAGTTATTTTCTACCCTTCCGATAATATCGGTGCCTTTCTACTGGTCACTTGACAACTAATTTTTCTCTCTTGCATTGTAAAGGCACTACCACTTGGTGGAAGGAAACAAACTATGAACATCTAATTGTCATTGATTCAACCTCTTCATCTAATGGCTCTTCAAAGGTTGATGATGAATCCCCTCGGGATGATACTCCTACTATTGATTTGGCCTCCTCGGATCCTGTGGATCTTATTTTGTGTCAACCTCTAGTTAATGATGTGCAATCTTGTCAGCACTCTGCCCATTGTGTTGGTGGTCCTACAAAGAGGATTTCCTCAATTGTCACCCCTTGTGTTGGTGATCGTAGTGATAATATTGTTTGTATGGTGATTCGACAATGTAGGCGAGATTGTTCTTCAATTTCTCATTCTCTTCCCCACATTGTGGGTGAGTTATCTACCCACTCTTGATGTGGGTTACTAGTTGTTCGACTAGTGTGTTGTTAATAGTTTGCTATTGAATTTTTTGTATTTCACCTTTTCAGTTAGTCTTTATAAGGGTCACCGCCCTTGTTTTAATACTTTTTTGCTTATTTTCTAAATATTCAAATTGTGCTTATATAAGGGACAACACCCTTATTTTATTATTGATTAATATAAAAAAAAAAAAAAGTGTGTGTGTGTGTGTGTGTGCGTGTGTGTGCGTGTGTGCGCATGCGCGCGCGCTTGTGCATATGTGTTTTTAGGTTGATTTTTGTTCTTTTTTATTGCTCTCTCTCTCTCTCTCTCTCTCTCACACACACACACACACACACACACACACACACACAAGATCATTTGTTTACTTGTGTTTTTTTTGTTTATATATAATATAAATTTGTCTTTATTTAATTTTTTTAGTAGATTTTTAATATTCTTTTATTTTCTATTTTTAGCACCGTATTTAAATTTCATTTTATTTTAATATCCATTAAATTTGAATATATTTAACCTTTGTGTTATGATCATTTTTCCATTAATTANGAGTGTGTGTGTGTGTGTGTGTGTGTGTGTGTGTGTGTGTGTGTGTGTGTGTGTGTGTGTGTGTGTGTGTGTGTGTACACATACATAATTTGATCTTTCATGTTTCATTTATTAGTAGATTTTTATTATTCTTTTTTTTTTTTTAAATAACATTTTATTTCATCTTATTGTTATTTACTTTATTTTTACATTATCTTGAGTGTACATTTATTATACTTTTTGCATTTTAATTACAATATTTAGATACATATTTTAATATATTCATGTTCTAATATGCATATTGATCTAATATATTTATTCATGTTTTTTCTTATTTCCTTCTCGCTTTGGGTGCTTTCCTTCACACTACCCCCTTTTTATATCTCTACATTTGGGTCTTAGTTTGCATCTTGCAATTTTTCACACAACCTCCACTCTCTTTCATCTTGATGATGGATCACAGAGTGTGATCTGAAACATTGATGTTAAAAATACTTACACAATCAAAACCGAAACCTGATATTTTGAAATCTATGTCAAACTCTAAATTCTTTCTTTGAATTTTCTTATTTTATAGTATTAGTATTCACAAATTAAAAATTTATTAAAAATAATAAAACATTCCCATTGAGAACTCAAGTCATAACTCATAAGGATGAGGCTCTTGAAAGAAGAAGAAGAAAAAAAAAACTAACAACTAAATAAAAATATCCTAGAGACTGAAATTGAAATTGAATGTAGAAAGTTATGTTGTCGATGCCACTTCACGATGCATTAGTTCTTTGATTGTAGTTTAAATTTCAAACATCAAAGGTCTTGCAAAACCAAGATTATCAATATTTTTGATACCCCCATTGGTATACATGCATCCTTGAGGGATATGACTCCGATAGGCCTCTAAAATACAAAATCAAGAAAAGTGAAAGCTACTGAAATTTTTTAAAATTTTCAAATTTTCTAGAACTGCCACTTGGATGAATCTAACTGCTCTTAGGATCACAAGATCTTTTATTTGAACTTAATTGAGATATAAAATGTAACTCTATGGTTGATTAGAATTCCATATTCCCTACTTAATATATAAAGCCAAGCTTAATAATATTTATCCGGATTTTGCTTAGTTGGTGAAGGTGGTTAATCATATTACAAGAAATAACTTCACTTTTAAATAAGGTATATATCGAGTGATCAACTGTGCACGTCTAGATTACAGACTATAGGTTATATAAAGCCTAGCCAACTCTAACTACACCAAGCACAACTTACATAACCATGTGATACAGCCATTTACATCAAAGATCATGACCAGCATGCCATGATTTAGCTTAAAAGCATCCTATATTTCAGACTCTCATCTCCCTACCCCCCAATTATCTCCTATACCTGGTCCCATCTTTCTGTGACAATGCAATTCAAAAAACATAGGAGTAATAATACGTATACAAAATAATTCAATTTATTGTCGTTCAAATAGAAAAATAGCCTTCTAGGAAAGATATACCACAAACAAATGATCATCAAAGAACCATTGATTTCCTTGGAAGGAAAATATTAGATTACACTAGATCCTTTGGGAGCAAATTGACTTCTCTTACTGCAATGATAAAACACTTATAAATTACATTTCTTAAACAATACAATTCAATACTGAATATTAGGAAATGACTTGTACAGATCAAATCATCTTTCATTAGATGAACAAGAACTTACACATAAAATCACCCAAGGGCTTTCTAAACTAAAAATAACAGCACGTATATGGAACATTGTAAGTTATGTGCCGTTAAGACAAGATTTAGCCAAACCAAATAATTTTGGTAGAAAAAATTATAAACATTCTTGAACCATTAGATGGTGTTAAACCAACTGGGAGCAAGTTGACTTCTTTGACTACAATGATAAAACATTTCAAAATTAATTTGCTAAAAGAACACAACCTACTGCATATTATGAAGAAATAACCTCTACACATCATATCTTGAATGAATGAATGAAAGTTTTTAATGATGTCCACGAGACCACCGGTCTAAGGGACCAAAGAGCAAGTTAGGCATCCTGCTGAGATTTCTCCAAGTTGTTCCTTTTGTTGTGGATTCGGATTAGAAAGTTTGTTGTCTTGTGTAATCTTGCCTCTTCGAAAAGTTCCTTCATGTTGTTCACCTGTAGGCAATCCCTGTACTCGCTGTGAATATCCTCATAAGCCCCACATTCCTTAATGAAATGTCATTCTGTTTCCACCGCTCCTTTGCTACAGAAAGCACAAATTCTCTCTTCCCACTTTTCTTTCTAGACCATCCATCTACCAATTTCACATCGTAAATGGTGGGAGCTATTCCTTAACTGAACAATTAGAATTTTGGTCTTTCCTTTAATTGTGGACCCTAAGTAGGCTTTATCCCCATGGTCCCATGTGTGATTAAATTCCTTGACATAGTAGGCCTTTTTTCTTCCTATCAGATTCGTCCACATGGTAGTTCTGAATTTTTCTAACACCCATTTCTTTATTTCCATATTAGTGTTTGGACACTCCTGGAGGGTAATGTTTCATTTGTTCAACCATTTGTTGTTTTGTTCCTTCCACGTTCTTTTCCTACGTGCTAACTCCTCTTCAACCACCAATTTAGGCCAACGATGTTTATCCATACTTCCCACTTTTTTCAGATAACCTAGCAACCGGATAATTGTTGAGGTCTCAATGAAATTACTGTGTTCAATGAAACAATCACACTTCTCATAAAATTTTGAAAGGACTTTCCAAACCAAATAATATTGAAATGGTAATTGTGTACTTGATTCAATAAAGAACTCTGACAGGAAGGGCATGTCCTCCAATAGGACAATTAGCTATTGTAGATCTCATCAGGAGACTCAAAATGCTTAAATATTAATTACGATTTCCCTCGAGCTTATATCAAATGTTTGTCAATAGTTGCAACACAGTTATATTGATCATAGGGAGGCATAATAATGACTGTACAATCCCAAGTTATAAGGATGCAACTAACCCAGACTTTAGTTTGACACAGATTTTCAGAGAACAAATGGCAATGGCTATGGGGCACAATATTTGCACCCAGCTACATACCTGTCTAGGTCAAATCAGCCCAGCCATACCGCCTTATGTCAAATCATTGTTTACGTCAAGTTGTCAAGTTCAAGTTGTTGTCGCTGCCGTAAATGAAAATAGAGATTGATGAGTAAAGTATCGCCCCAATTAATGAGGGCATACCTACCTATTTTTAATGTCGTATATGATTGTAACAATCTACATTTCTTCATTTTTTATTCATTTTTTATTAAGGATGTGTGCTTTATGTTAAATATAATTACGCCTTGCTTGATTAGGATATTTAAAACACATTTAAGTATTTTTACTACATATAATTTTTGGATTCAGACGTATAGAATTGTTTTATATTAAAGTAGTAAATCATTCATAATTCAATTTGAAATGTATTAAATATAGTTTAATTAGTGATTTCAAATATTGATGATTTAAAAATTTACACAATTAATTAATTACCGAATTAAAGACTTGTAATTGACTAAATTTGAATGCACAATTTCCTTACCATCTCTACTTTGGGCATCTACTTTGCATTGTGTCAATTATTGTTATTGTTTGATTAAGATCAAGAGAAAAGGGTACCATATGGTCTTGGTTGTTGTATTGCTCATTTAACACCGCAATAACATTCTCATTCAACAAATCAACATATATAAGATTAATTTACATATTAAGACTCAAAACTTAACTTATGTATTAAAGACATACAATTTATGAAAATGCATTTCATAAATTTATTACCATTTGTAACTTGCATTACATCCATTGTTGTTGTTGTCTTGGGTGAGATATCTTCTTGATCTTTTTGTCCACCATCTAACACTGCAATAATAATTTAACACATCGAATCATATTAAATTAATATACAAACTAAAGACTCAAACTTGATTGATTCTTATTTTGTAATTTCATTACCATTTCTAGTTTGCATTGCATCCATCATTAGTGTTGTCTAGTTAAGATCAATAGAAAAAAGTGATGTATTTTGTTGAACTTGTTGTTGATCATCTAAAGTTGTAATAATATAGTTTCAAATTAAACAAATCAACTTAAATAAAATGTTCAAGTGTAAAATTGTATTATGTACTCAACAATTAATTAGCATCTATAACTTGAATTTCACCTGTAATCGTTTGGTTTAGATCAATGGAGAAAGGTAATCGACGTCGTCGAGTATTTTCTTGATCATTCAAACCTGCTATCTGGGAGTCGTATCCTCAAATGGGAATGTTCGCTTGTATAAACTTCTCAAGCAAAACTCGCTGACCTTGAATAGAAGACCAATTACGGAATAGGATTTTTCATCACTACAGAAGCCTTACTCTTTCACTACTGAGGAAAATTCAGTCCATCCCCCCCCCCCCCAACCTCTCGACAATGCCTTTATAAGGGAAGAAATTCCTGTAATACAACTTCCCCCAAACTAAATATTAAAAAAGTCTTAAAATTAATTATTTAATATTTTTTTTAGATATATTAACTAACATTAAATAATTATTATTTATTATGGTTAATTAAGGAGTGTTAGTTTATGAAATATTTAACTAATAGTAAATAATTAATATTATTTATTCCATTTCTAAATTTAGGGGACATTACAAGTCCTCCCGTCGCAAAATTCCTTGTCCTCAAGAAATAAAATTTCTAAACACTGAATCAATTCCCAATTGTACCACAACACCTGGATCCCAAATCAATCTCGGGAATTCCTTAGGAATCCGCTGCGTCATTCAGATATACCTGGAATATGTGTCATTGAAGAATACTCTGTTAATCATGCAAATCCCATGATCCCATATTTGGACATCATCTTCAGCATCAATTATCAAAATGAAAGAAGACGTCTCTCTCATTGGACCTTCATCAGTGAGTGTTTCATCAACTGTTCATACCCTGCAATTATCGGTGCAATCATTTTTCCTCAACAAATCCAAGTATGGTAACATTGGTTGTTTTAAATCATCCTTATAGACTATCCTATCCTTCAGGGAAGGAAATCTGGAAAACTCATAGGAGTTTAAAGCATGTGGCACAACATCAACTAAAATCAACAACATTGTTTGAGAAACTATCTATCCATGATGATTATGCAAGTCTGATTGTTTAACCTTCTTGTACTATGATGATCACAAGGCTCATCCTGAACACTCATTTTTGGTTTTGTTTGAGAAACCATTCTTCTGTGCCTTTTCCTAATTTTCTGCAATTTCTCTCTTGCTTGAGCAGCTATCATCTTAGCATGTCTAGCTTTCTCCCTCCATTCGTTGCACTACAAAGGAGTTCTTTCTACATGTGCACTATGACCTATTAATTTCCTTGGCTCCTGTCTGTTACCACTGATTCTTCTGAATATCCATCAACCATGTCATTTTGTTGATCTGAATTCAATGATACCAATTCTTCCCTACATATTTCATCAATCCCCTCAACTATCATCTGCACTTCTCAAATTCTTGGACTATCTTCTTGTAGACACCCTAAAATGGACAGGCTTGCGACTTTACATTAAAAACACTAATTTTTGTGTATTAATTAATGGTTTTTTAATCATTAATTAATCATCTATTTTCCTCCAAATTCATTTCTCAAATCATCTAATCCAATTCCCAAAATTAATTAAATAATTAATTTTATTTAATTAATTAAGCTTTAATTGATTAATTATCATTATTTAATTAATTAAACTCAATTTCCTATA
>MU224675.1:2782013-2792345 GCA_018584345.1 Thuja plicata | reverse complement strand
GAACCTTGGAGTGTTTACTCATGTTCTTCTTGAGTATATACTTTTCAAGAGAGGGTTAAGTGTTTGATACTCCGCATCAAGCGTTTGGTCCTATATGTTATGTAGTGGTACAAAACTCACATCAACAGGGACTTATTGAGTTGTACAAGGAAGATCTTTGGTCTTCCAATACACTTTGGAGATTACCTTCTAGAGGCAGACTTTTATGTCATTGACCTGGATAATTTGGATGCGATTTTGGGTATGCAGTGGTTGCAAACCCTAGGGAGGAACACCATTGATCACAAGCTGAAACAATTAGAGTTTATACAGGGTGATCAACAAGTGATTCTTAAGGCCATGCCAGATGGCGGGCCTAGATTAGTATCTACTCACAGGATGGAGGCCATCATGAGACATAGTGACATGGAGTGGGCAGCCCAGTGCTTCGTATCCTCCAAACCCACACCGGATACAGGACAGCAGGTTCATTTTGATGTTCAGAAGGTGCTTGATAAGCACAAGCGGGTTTTTGAGGACATTCCGCCAGGCATACCTCCAGACTGGGGATTTGAGCATATCATAGAGATGGAGGATGCTAAGCTCGATATTACTACACCTTATTGTCATCCGAGGCACTATAAGGAGATAGAGAAGACGATAAAGGAGCTCCTTGACATGGGACACATCAGGCCCAGTTGTAGTCCCTTCGCTTCTTCAGTGGTATTAGTGAAGAAGGATGGTACTCTTCACATGTGTATTGATTACCATGCACTGAATAAGAGGACCATTAAGATTAGGTACCCTATTCCCCGGATTGATGAGCTGCTAGACGAGCTACATGGGGCAGTTTATTTCTCGAAGATTGATCTTCGATTGGGGTACCATCAGATACGTGTCTGGGAAGAGGATGTCCATAAGACAGCATTCAGATGTCACTACGGGCACTACGAGTTTTTAGTGATGCCATTTCAGTCTTGCATGAATCATTTATTCAAGAAACAGCTGCGCAAGAGTGTTCTGGTATTTTTTGATGATATCTTGGTCTTCAGCAGGACTTGGGAGGAGCACTTGAGGCACTTGGATGAGGTTCTTAGCATCATGGAGAGTCAGTCTCTATTTGCGAATGAATCCAAGTGTCAGTTTAGGTTGATAGAGATCCTCTATCTGGGGCATGTGATAGGGGCAAATGGAGTCAAGGTCCATCAGGAGAAGATACAGGCAATCTGGGATTGGCCATCAACTCGGAATGTGTCAGACTTGAGAGGGTTCATGGGGTTATGTTCTTACTACAGGAGGTTTGTTAAGGGATTCTCTCAAACAACAGCACCCCTCACCGATCTCACTCGGAAAGGGGCTTTCAGGTGGACAGATGAGACAGAGGTAGTCTTTGATAGACTCAAGACTGTCATGAGCACGTGTCCGGTTTTAGCACTACCGGGTTTCTCTCGTCCGTTTGTTTTAGAATGTGATGCTTCTAGTAACGGAATTGGTGCAGTATTGATGCAGGACAGGCATCCCATTGCTTACGAGAGCAGGAAACTTAAGGGCAACGAGAGATTGTACTCCACTTATGATAAGGAAATGCTTGCCATCATGCACGCCTTAGCTAAATTCAGGCAATATCTGGTGGGTGCCAAGTTTACAGTTAAAACGGATCACAACAACTTGCGATCCTTCCTGGAGCAGAAAGAGTTGAACGAGAGACAGCAGAAATGGGTTAGTAAGATCCAGGCGTATGATTTTGACATTGAGTATGTCAAGGGCAAGAATAACATTGTGGCTGACGCCCTTTCTAGGAGACCTTCAGATGCAGCTTGTGTTCTATCCGAGATTTTTGCAGATTGGAAATGCCACTTGCTGGTTGAGTATTCTAAAAATACTCAAGCATGTCAGTTATTGGACGGGCAGCTTTCAGATAGCAGGTATAGGGTAATGGATGATATCATATTCTATAAGGATAGAATTTACCTAGTGCCAGATTCTAAGCTTAAAGCTAAGATATTGAAAGTTGTCCATGACGCACCCATAAAAGGACATCCGGGTTTTTTTAAAACCTACAGGCAGGTTAGAGAGAGGTTCTCATGGAAGGGCCTCAAGGATGATGTCCTCCGGCATGTCAAAGAGTGTTCGACTTGTCAGGAGAACAAGTCCGAACACGAGCATCCAGCCGGCTTACTTCAACCCCTACCCATTGTTGGCCAGAAGTGGGAAGATATATCGATGGATTTCATTACTAGGTTGCCGAGTGTACAGGGCAGGAACAACATTTATGTGGTGGTGGATAGACTTACGAAGTTTGCTCACTTCTTTGTCATTTCAGCAGATTGGTCAGCTGCCCAGGTAGCTGAATTATTCTTCCGGGAGGTCTTCAGGCTGCATGGTCTTCCCAAGACCATCGTTAGTGACAGGGACAGTAAATTTCTCGGTACCTTTTGGCAGGAGTTTTTCAGGTTGGCAAGCACAGAATTGACTCGCAGCACCAGTTACCACCCGCAGACGGATGGCCAGACAGAAATAATGAGCAAGTGGTTGGAAGGTTACCTCAGAAATTATGTAGCGGGGTAGCAGAGAGCCTGGGTCAAATAGTTGTACTTGGGGGAGTTTTGCTACAACTCCACCTACCATATGACGATTGGCATGTCACCATTTCGAGCTCTCTATGGCAGCGAGCCTTTATCTTTCATAGACTTGGCTCTTCAGGACAGCAGGGTGCTGATCGCAAGAGACTAGCTAAAGGACCATCAGGATATCCTTAAGTCTCTCAGGGAGAACATTCAGAGGGCACAGAATCAACAAAAGATGTATGTTGATCGACACCGGATAGAGCGAACTTTTGAGGCAGGGGAATTGGTTTATCTTTGTCTCCAGCGGTACAGGCAGAGCTCTCTAAAGAAGAGTGGATCGAAAAAGCTCAAGCCCAGGTTTTATGGTCCCTACCACATCTCCAGGAGGGTGGGTGAAGTGGCTTATGAGCTCGAGCTACCGGCTGACAGCCAGATTCATAATGTTTTTCACGTGTCTTGCCTCAAGAAGGCAATAGGACAGTAGATAGTCCCTTCGGTTGGATTACCCCCACTTAATGAGGAGGGGAAATTGGTTTTGGTACCAGCGGAGGTGATGGAGATCAGAGAGAGGAAGTTGCGGAACAAGGCCATTAGAGAGTACTTGATTCGATGGAAGGACTTACAGATATAGGATGCCACCTGGGAGGGTGAGTCTATTCTGCAACACCCAACATTGAGTTTGCTTGAGGCCAAGCAATCCCGAGAAGGGAGGACTGTAATGTCCCCTCCTCTCTCTGATCTCCATCACCTCCACTGGTACCAAAACCAATTTCCTCTCCTCATCAAGTGGAAGTTGCGGAACAGGGCCATTAGAGAGTACTTGATTCGATGGAGGACTTACCGATATAGGATGCCACCTGGGAGGGTGAGTCTATTCTGCAGCACCCAACATTGAGTTTGCTTGAGGCCAAGCAATCCTGGGAAGGGAGGACTGTAATGTCCCCAATCCCGCGGTAGGCCAATTTGGCACCAGTTTAGTCTATCTCCCCCATCTGGATAGGCTAAAGGCTTCTTTCAGAGGATGTCAGCTAGTCACAGGCTTTAGTGGGCGAGCTTTTAATATTTGGGCTTATAATATTTGGGCTTATAATATTTGGGCTTTTAATCCTCGAATGGAAATGTTCGCAAAAGCCTTACTCTGGCTGCATGTGAACACACAGAATGACCCAATGTGTTTCTTTGTTGCGATAATATGGAACCACTCCACTTGTTTCGACACCATTCCTCCGCAATGTTGTGTGTTGTGTATCGAGAGTGTTACGACAATGTTTTCTGGAGGATTGTCGTTATCATTTACCGCCTTTCAAATACACGACAATTTTTTTAACCAACTAGACCAGATTCTTCTTTGGTGAAATGGTTTATTTTCTCACATCGGAGAAAATATTATAAAATCATAAAATCTTTCACTACTTAGGAAAATTCAGTCCATCCACCCCCCCAACCTCTCGACAATGCTTCTATAAGGGAAGAAATTCTCGTAACTCAACTTCCCCCAAACTGAATATTAACAAAGTCTTAAAATTAATTATTTAATATTAGTTTTTTTGATATATTAACTAGTATTGAATAATAATTATTTATTATGATTAATTAAGTAATATTAGTTTAAGAAACATTTAACTAATATTAAATAATTAATATTATTTATTCCATTTATAAATTTAGGGGACATTACAAGTCCTCCCGTCGCAAAATTGCTTGTCCACAAGCAATAAAATTTCTGAACACTAAATTAACTGCCAGCTGTACCACAACACTTGGATCCCAAATCAATCTCAAGAATTCCTTTGGAATCCGCTGCACCATTCTGATAAATCTGAAATATGCTTCATTGAAGAATACTCTGTTAATCATGCAAACGCTAGGATCCCATATATGGACATCATCTTCAACATCAATCATCAAGACGAAAGAAGACGTCTCTCTCATTGGAACTTCATCGGTGAGTGTTTCATCAACTATCCATACCCTGCAATTATATGTGCAATCATTTATCCTCAACAAATCCAAGTATGGTAACGTTGGTTGTTTTGATTCATCCTTATAGACTATCCTATCCTTTAGGAAAGGAAATCTTGAAAACTCATAGGAGTTTGATGCCTGTGGCACAACATCAACTAAAATCAACAACATTGTTGCAGAAACTATCTTTCCATGATGATTATGTAATTCTGATTTTCAACCTTCGTTGTACTATGATGATCACAAGGCTCATCCCGAACACTCATTTTTGGATAATACCATGCACTTTGTTGCCCACTCAATAGCATCATGGCTAATGAGATGTTGCATACGTCTAAGTGAAATAATTCTCAAATTTTCCTCTTTGATTGCCTTAAGTATATGCTTCTTACCATTAATTTCAAATTTCATTTCCATATCCTTAAGGCCGAGATAAAAAGCCTCTATGGAATGCAACCAACTCATGCCCAAAACCAAACCAGTACCTCCCATGTCAACCACATAAAAATCAGTTTTATATTCGTAATTGTTTAGCTTCATAGGAAGATCTGGAATCATCCTATCACACTAAGTGTGTAACCATCAACCACCTTAACACGAATGCCTTCTAATTCTTCAGTCAGTAGGCTTCTCCTGGAAACCAACCGTGAGTCTATAAAATTATGGGTGGCACCTGTATCCAACAAAGCAATGGCACGCTACCCTGCTAAAAGACCCCGCATCCTGGAAGAACCTTCTTTCTTCATGCTAGAGAGGTATACAACCTTGAGGTGGGAATCCTCATCCACCTTCTCACTGTTAACTGCTTCTTCTTCATAGCTCTCTTCTTCATGATCAGTTTGCTGCCCCTCAAAATCAGAACTATGCTCACCCTCATAATACCACTCCATAAGCTTATTTCTACTCTTAGGCTTCAATGGACATTCATGTTTTTCTTCATATGGGCCCCTGCAATAAATACATAATCTCTTCTTTCTTAGATCATTAAGTGTTTCTTGATTTAAGTGATCTGTCATCTCTTTTTGGAGCAGCCATGTTGTCATATGGAGGATTAGTTGGTTTAGGAGGGAATCTAGTATGTGGAGCTGAAAACTCTAAATCCCTTGCTTTCTTCATGGTTGCCTGCAATGTAGGAGGGTCAAAAGACTTAACCCAACCCTTGAGAGGATCAACTAACCCCTCTACAAACAGCATAACACGCCTACTCTCTAAAATGTCGTACACCATCATTGAAATCCTCTAAAATTCACTGATCAAAGCCACCAAACTGCCTGTATGTTTGAGCTGTGCCAGCTCACGAAAATAGGACTCTGGGTCATTCCTGTCAAACCTATCTACCAGTCCATTTACAAACTCTTGGTAGGATACAATTTGAACATGATGCAATGACACCAACCCATGGTACCACCAGTCATGGGTTATACCATCCAAATGCAAAACAGAAAACCTAATTAAGTCCTCTTCAGACATAGGACGTAAAGCCAAATAAATATCAAGCTTGTGGATCCAAGCTCTAGCTATCATTTTCCCGCTCCCATCAAAGTGAGTTAATGATAGTTTGTTGGTCGCTTGTTTGAAGTCATGGTTCACATGCCTTTGTCTCCCATCTGTTCTACCTTTATAACGTTCCCTTTTCTGACTCGTGAACCTGTCAAAATTCAAATGTTGCTTTACTTCATCTGGTAAAGCATCCCACTCAGCATGCGAAGCTAGAACATCATCTGTAAATGACACCTCCTCCTCAATACTAACTGCATCTAACTCTAGTCTCAGGAAGGTAGGACGTAGAGGCATGTCCTGTGTGCCTGTCATATCAGCTATAGACCTATGAGAGCTAGCTGAGATACTCCTAGCATCTCTATCTCTGCCTTGGTCCATGGGCAAATAAATCCGCTAAAGCATGTCAGTAAGATTTTGTACGACATTGGCCATTTGCTGGTGTCCAGCTGCCAAATCATGTTGGCTATGTACAATGTCCCTAAATGCAGCTCTAATTTCTCTATTTTCTTCATTCCCCTGATTACCTGCAAATCTTTCTCCCATGTCACCATATTCGTGTTCACCAGATGGTGGAGAATTCCTTCCTCTGCGTGTATAATGGTAACCTAGAATAAATCTATCTCCCTACATTAATAATACCCACTTCCCTGCAGGCTGCCCAAAAGACTGCTCTGATACCACTATAAATAGCTTGCCTAGCTCTTTCTCTAAATTCAATTGCAACAATTGCTTTTATCGCTGGAAAAGTAATTGTTTTGATATTTTCTTTTCAAATATGTATTTTTTTGTGTTTTCTCAATATATATAAAGAATTTCAATTACATGATTTAAATCTAATTACTCTAATGTCGAACAATACTTCACGGCATAACTTCATAAAACTTTATTGCATTAACATTGGAAACGTTCATAGGATGTAATGTCCCCTTTTCTACAGTAATGCATATTATGCCTGATTAGCCTATCTAGCCATCCGGATAGTCTAATGGCCGCTTTACAAAGGATGTCAGTCAGTCACATGGTTACTTGGCCGCTTTACAAAGGATGTCAGTCAGTCACATGGTTACTTGGGCATTTATTTAATATCTGAGTTCAGACTCTATAGTTGGGGTACTTTATTTCATCAAGTTATATTATAAAGTCACTTTAATATTATAACTTTAAGTTACTTTATTTTTATAAAGTGACTTAAATGACTAAAAGACGAAAGTGCTTTTTTATCCCACATTGCCTAGTTGGTGTAAGGGCTCTCATTTTGAGGTTATAAAGGAAGGAGATCTTCCTTGGAAAAAGTACAATGAGAATTTATAAAATTAAAGATTTTATATCTGGTTGCTTAAATGTGACTGATTTCTTGAGGACGTAGCCCCTTAAGATTTTTATGGAAATTGGATGTAGCCCCAATATTCCACCTTTGGTGAAGTCATCCAGATTTCACAAGTGAAGTTAATTTGCAGATATAGGAGGAAGTTATTGCAGCAGTACCTTCAATCGATCCAGCAATAAAGTAAGTTTTAGAATTGAATTTTATCACCATTTTACACAGCATTCAAGGAATCGATTCTTCCAACCTTGAGAAAACTTCATTCTACAGTATTAGGTTCGATACTTTGGGGAATTAGGACTGAGATAGGAAACGGGAAATATCTTCCCAGCACCAACCATACTTGAAGAATCTATAGAGAACATTTCAACTCATCTAGCGCTGCTACTTTTCCATACGGCTGAGACAATCCTTGATACCTCCACGCTCAGACAATGAAGTGGTTACGGTTTTCTAGGAGAAGGAAATGCTGAGCGGAGTTAACCGCAGTCATCCGTGCTGCCAACGTGGGATCTCACCCCACAACAACTCGCGTGGGAACAGGTAGATGAACTCGGGGGAGAGTGCATGGTCACTCCTTGCTGTGAAACGTGGGGCCACTCACTCCAGCACTCCACGCGAAGACTAACTGTTAGTCTGTATCTGTTACTGGCCGTGGGATTGGGATTTAGCGGTGGGCCAGAGTGTCAACACCCTCACATTCTAACATGGGTAGAAGCAACCCGATTTGCATAGCTCGCGGGCCGTGACAACAGCACACTACCAACATCTCCGGGCATCGTTCCTACAGGTGCATACAAGTTGGTTTTATATTGTAATGACTGTTGTGTATGCTGCGTTACAGTAGAGTTTAAACTACGAACGTCTTTTACAAAAAATGAATGTGACTTGTATAGTTACCTGAATATCTGAATCAAACGTTCGTGAATACTATATGTGCTTGTTTATTCCTTTGGTTTGGGAAAACTCCATTTAAGTTATTCAGCAAAAGCAATAACAACAAAAGCAATATCAGCAAAATTTTACATTCCTGCATTTATTATCACATTTTGAGAGATTGGACCAAGAAGATATCCTTGAACTTTGTTAAAACGGGACAAATTTCCACATCAACAACTCTTGAATTCATAGTCAACTTCAGTACAGGCAGCTAGGGATTCTTACAGTGGTATCAGAGCTATTGATCTTGCCATCCTAGTGGGATCATCTTTTCAGTTGTCAGTTGATTACAATAGTAGCCATGCTAGCCAGACATGCATAGCAGGCACAGGGTACCCGAGTTTAGACGTAACAAGGTTGAGCAGGAACAGACAGATTCTTCCGTACAAGTTGACACCGAGACCAGTCATACAGAAGACGAGGAGTTTGTTTTGGAACAAACTATTCCAGGTGGGAACATGGCTGATGAGGTAGATAGAGAGGTCAGGGAGACAATGAGGCAAATACGTGTTGGGCAGGACAATATTGCTGGGGTGTTACAACAGCTTACAGGGGTTATCCAGCAGTTGTCAGTTACAGCCAGGAGGGCCCCTAGCCAACACAGTGGTGGTAGCAGTAGAGCAGGATCTCCTAGAGCTACTAGAGCCCCCAGGCATACCACAGACAGACCCCTCATGCCTACATTCACGGAGAATGTTGCAGAGGAGGAGGTGGCACAACCAAGTCCAGCAGGCAATCTACCAGAGAATGTTATGACTATGCACGATGAGTGGGACATGTTACCCGCCCATGTCAAAGCTGATTTGACCTTTGTCCAGTATATGGCACAGAAGAGAGAGTTTGGCAGGGCCCAGCCGAATAGGAGACCCAGGGGTCCGAACTGGGATTTGAAACATGCCATGAACAAGTTGACTCTTCCTACGTTCGATGGCAGTGGTAGGACTTCCGCTAGAGCTTGGATCCAAAAGCTCGATACGTTCTTGACCCTCAAGCCTATGTCAGAGACTGAGGCAATTAAATTTGCCACTGTGCATCTAGAGGGGTCCGCATATGATTGGTGGCATCATGGCCTAGTCACCAGGACCACGGATTGATTGCCTCCTACGAGATCTTCAGCATGAGATTAATATCTCGCTTTGACAGGAAGGACATAGAGGTCTATTACAGGGAATTGGCTCAGCTTAAGCAGAGTGGGTCTTTGGAGCATTACATCGATGAGTTTTAGAGGATCTCCATCATGGTTTAGGACATGACCGAGAAGAGGAAGGTAATGTTATTCATTGAGGGCCTTTATGATAAATACAGAGGGCTGGTTAGAGTTCTCAAACTAGGCACCCTGGATGATGCTATTAAGTTAGCTCATGATTTAGATTCACCATCCTCTATTTTACAGCCACCTAAGAAACCCTTCAAGGGGTCTTCTTCATTCCAGAAAGGGAAAAATCAGAATAAGAGTGCACCTCCTAGGCTGGATTTTGAGACGAGGAATGAATTGAGGAGGAAGTTGTGTTTCACTTGCAGGGAGCCTTGGACTCCAGATCACAGGTGCCTTGGAAAAGGCAAACTTCATTACATTGCGGTAGCTTCTGAGGATGAGTATGAGCAGGGGGAGGGCAGTGATGAGGAGGACAGGGAAGAGGAGGCTCGGGTTGAGCCAACACCAGAGGGGAAGAAAAAGAAAGCTCCTCACGAACAACCCCCGGTTACTTTAGCATCCCTCTCAGGGATTCCTACTTGTAACCCCTTTCGTTTGAAAGGAGTAGTTAGAGGACAGAGGATTGTTTGCCTCTTAGATACCGGTGCTACGCATAATTTTATCAGCACAGGTATGGTCTCCAGAAGATGGCTACAGGTTGATGACATTCCGGAGTTTGAGGTCAAGGTGGCAGGAGGGGACCTTTTGAGTTGCACAGGGAAGATCTCCGGTCTTACAATACACTTTGGAGATTACTTGCTAGAGGCAGATTTTTATGTTATTGACTTGGATAGTCTGGATGCGATATTGGGTATGCAGTGGCTGCAGACCCTAGGCAGGTACACCATTGATCACACGCTGAA
>MU224675.1:2754224-2781963 GCA_018584345.1 Thuja plicata | reverse complement strand
CTAGAGGCAGATTTTTATGTTATTGACTTGGATAGTCTGGATGCGATATTGGGTATGCAGTGGCTGCAGACCCTAGGCAGGTACACCATTGATCACACGCTGAAACAGTTAGAGTTTATACAGGGTGGTCAGCAGGTGGTTCTTAAGGCCATGTCAGATGGCGGGCCTAGATTAGTGTCTACTCACAGGATGGAGGCCATCATGAGACACAGTGACATGGAGTGGGCAGCCTAGTGCTTCGTATCCACGAAACCCACACCGGATTCAGGGCAACACGTTCACCTTGATATTCAACAGGTGCTTGATAAGCACAAGCGGGTCTTTGAGGATATTCCACTAGGCATACCTCCAGATAGAGGCTTCGAGCATATCATTGAGATGGAGGAGGTCGCTAAGCCCGTAATTACTACTCCTTATCGTCATCCTAGGCACTACAAGGAAGAGATAGAGAAGACGATAAAGGAACTCTTGGACATGGGACACATCAGACCTAGCTCCAGTCCCTTTGCTTCTTCAGTGGTATTGGTGAAGAAGAAAGATGGTACTCTCCGCATGTGTATTCATTACCGTGCTCTGAATAAGAGAAACATCAAGAACAGGTATCCTATTCCCCGAATTGATGAGCTGCTAGATGAGTTACACGGGGCAATCTATTTCTCGAAGATAGATCTTCGATCAGGGTACCACCAGATTCGTGTCCGAGAGGAGGATGTGCATAAGACAGGATTCCGCTGCCATTACGAACACTACGAGTTTCTAGTGATGCCATTTGGGCTCACTAACACTCAGGCTACGTTCCAGTCTTGCATGAATCACATCTTCAAAAAACAGTTGCGCAAGAGTGTATTAGTATTCTTTGATGACATATTGGTCTTTAGCAAGACATGGGAGGAGCATTTGAGACACTTGGACGAGATTCTACGCATCATGGAGAATCAGTCTCTGTTTGCTAAAGAATCCAAGTGCGAGTTTGGATTCACCGAGATCCTCTACCTGGGACATGTGATAGGGCTAGATGGAGTCAAGGTCCATTAGGAGAAAATATAGGCAATCCTGGATTGGCCGCCACCGTGGAATGTTTCAGAGTTGACAGGATTCCTTGGTTTATGTTGTTACTACAGGAGGTTCGTAAAGGGGTTTTCTCAGGCAGCTGCACCCCTCACCGATCTCACTCGGAAAGGAGCCTTCAGGTGGACAGATGATATTGAGATAGTCTTCGACAGATTCAAGACTATCATGAGTACATGCCCGGTTCTAGCACTACCGGATTTCTCTCGTCCTTTTATTCTGGAGTGTGATGCTTCAGGTACTGGGATAGGTGCAGTATTGATGCAGGACAGGCACCCCATAGCTTATGAGAGCAGGAAACTCAGGGACAATGAGAGGCTGTACTCTACATATGACAAAGAGATGTTGGCCATCATGCACGCATTAGCAAAATTCAGGCAATATCTAGTGGGTGGCAAGTTTACTGTCAAAACGGATCATAACAGCTTGAGATACTTCCTGGAACAAAAAGAACTCAACGAGAGACAGCAGAAATGGGTCAGCAAGATACAGGCATATGACTTTGATATCAAGTATGTCAAAGGCAAGAATAACATTGTAGCTGATGCACTCTCAAGGAGACCTTCAAAGGTAACTTGCTGTGTACTATCCGAGATTTCCGCAGATTGAAAATCTCACTTGTTGGTTGAGTATTCTAAGGATACTCAAGCATGTCAAATTTTGGACAGGCAGCTTCCAAATGACCGGTACAAGGTAATTGATGATATCATTCTCTACAAGGACAGGATCTTCTTAGTACCTGGTTCGAAGCTCAAGGCTTTGATTTTGAGGGTTGTGCATGACACTCCTACAGCAGGACATCCAGGGTTCTTTAAGACTTACAGGTATATCCGGGAGAGGTTCTCATGGAAAGGCCTCAAGGACGATGTCCTCCAGCATGTTAGGGAGTGCCAGACTTGTGAGCAGAACAAGTCAGAGCACACTCATCCAGCGGGTTTACTGCAGCCCCTTCCTATTCCGGCTCAGAAATGGGAGGGTATTTCTATGAACTTCATCACTGGGTTGCCGAAAGTGCAGAGTAAGGACAGTATTTTTGTGGTGGTCGACAGACTCACCAAGTTCGCTCATTTCTTTGCCATTGCAGCAGATTGGACAGCTTCACAGGTAGCAGAATTATCCTTTCGTGAGGTTTTCAAACTGCATGGTCTCCCTAAGACCATTGTGAGCGACAGGGACAGCAAGTTCCTTAGCACCTTCTGGCAGGAACTTTTCAGGTTGGCAGGCACGGAACTGATCCCCAGTACCAGTTACCACCCATAGACAAACGAGCAAACAGAGATTGTGAATAAATGGGTAGAGGGCTACCTTAGAAACTATGTATCAGGGCAGCAGAGAGCATGGGTCCGTTGGCTATACTTGGCGGAGTTCTGTTATAACTCCACTTATCATATGACCATAAGCATGTCGCCATTCAGGGCACTCTACGACAGTGAGCCATTATCTTTCATAGATTTGGCTTTACAGGACAGCAGGGCTCCGATAGCTAGTGACTGGTTACAGGATCACCAGGACATTCTCCATTCTCTCAAGGAGAATATTCAGAGAGCACAAAATCAGCAGAAGATGTACGTTGATCGTCACAAGGTAGAGCGGAATTTTGAGACAGGGGACATGGTTTACCTCCGCCTACAGCCTTACCAACAGAGTTCACTAAAGAAGAGTGGGTCAAAGAAGCTCGGGCCTAGATTCTACGGCCCTTATCGCATCTCGAGGAGAGTTGGCGAGGTGGCCTATGAGTTGGAGATTCCAGCAGATAGCAAGATTCGCAATGTTTTCCACGTCTCTTGCCTCAAGAAGGCAATCGGACAACAGGTAGTAGCTGCGGGTAGTTTACCTCCATTGGATGAGGAGGGTAAACTGGGTTTGGTTCCAGCAGAGATTATTGAGGTCAGGAAAGAAACCTACGGAACAGGGTTGTTCGGGAATACTTGATCCGGTGGAAAGACTTGCCATATGAGGATGCCACTTGGGAGGTTGAGTCTATCCTGCAGGACCCAACTTTGAGATTGCTTGAGGGCAAGCAATCCCAGGAAGGGAGGACTGTAATGTCCCCTTTTCTACAGTAATGCATATTATGCCTGATTAGCCTATCTAGCCATCCGGATAGTCTAATGGCCGCTTTACAGAGGATGCCAGTCAGTCACATGGTTACTTGGGCATTTATTTAATATCTGAGTTCAGACTCTATAGTTGGGGTACTTTATTTTATAAAGTTATATTATAAAGTCACTTTAATATTATAACTTTAAGTTACTTTATTTTTATAAAGTGACTTAAGTGACTAAAAGACGAAAGTGTTTCTTTATCCCACATTGCCTAGTTGGTGTAAGGGCTCTCATTTTGAGGTTATAAAGGAAGGAGATCTTCCTTGGGAAAAGTACAATGAGAATTTATAAAATTAAAGATTTTATATTTGGTTGCTTAAATGTGACTGATTTCTTGAGGACGTAGCCCCTTTAGATTTTTATGGAAATTGGATGTAGCCCCAATATTCCACCTTTGGTGAAGTCATCCAGATTTCACAAGTGAAGTTAATTTGCAGATATAGGAGGAAGTTATTGCAGCACTACCTTCAATCGATCCAGCAATAAAGTAAGTTTCAGAATTGAATTTTATCACCATTTTACACAGCATTCAAGGAATCGATTCTTCCAACCTTGAGAAAACTTCATTCTACAGTATTGGGTTCGACACTTTGGGGAATTCGGACTGAGATAGGAAATGGGAAATATCTTCCTAGCACCAACCATACTTGAAGAATCTACAGAGAACATTTCAACTCATCTAGCGCTACTACTCTTCCATACGGGTGAGACAATCCTTGAGACCTCCACGCTAAGACAGTGAAGTGGTTACGGTTTTCTGGGAGAAGGAAACGCTGAGCAGAGTTAACCGCAATCATCCGTGCTGCCAACGTGGGATCTCATCCCACAACAACTCGCGTGGGAACAGGTAGAAGAACTCGGGGGAGAGTCCATGATCACTCCTTGCTGTGAAACGC
Organism: Thuja plicata; assembly: GCA_018584345.1. NCBI lineage: Eukaryota > Viridiplantae > Streptophyta > Pinopsida > Cupressales > Cupressaceae > Thuja > Thuja plicata. The sequence goes on along the minus strand of MU224675.1, from coordinate 2,777,894 downwards.
GGGGCCACTCACTCCTTGCTATGAAACGCGGGGCCACTCACTCCAACACTCCACGCGAAGACTAATTGTTAGTCTGTATCTGTTGTTGGCCGTGGGATTGGGATTTAGCAGTGGGCCGCAGTATCAACACCCTCACCTTCTAACATGGGTAGAAGCAACCCGATTTGCATAGCTCGCAGGCCGTGACAGCAGCACACTACCAACATCTCCGGGCATCGTTCCTACAGGTGCATACAAGCTGGTTTTATATTGTAATGACTGTTGTGTATGCTGCGTTACAGTAGAGTTTAAACTACAAACGTCTTTTAGGAAAAATGAATGTGACTTGTATAGTTACCTTAATATCTGAATGAAACATTCGTGAATACTATATGTGCTTGTTTATTCCTTTGGTTTGGGAAAACTCCATTTAAGTTATTCAGCAAAAGCAATATCAGCAAAATTTTACATTCCTGCATTTATTATTACATTTTGAGAGATTGGACCAAGAAGATATCCTTGAACTTTGTTAAAACGAGACAAATTTCCACATCAACAACTCTTGAATTCACAGTCAACTTCAGTACAGGCAGCTAGGGATTCTTATGTAGGATGAAATAACAATATCCCGCTAAGTAATTAGAAAATGTGATAGTTTAAACTGCTACCTTAACCACGCTAATAGCTTGATTGGTCCTGGCTGGTGTAATCCATTGTTGGTGGCTTATAATGGAGATGAATGTGCAAGGAAGCTGAACGCAGCTAATAGTATTGGCGCCTTGCAATGCTCCTTAAACAATAAGCATGAATTCGATCCAGAATTCCAATCTTCTAACCCAAAAAGTGTTGAAATATTCAGTCTCTCGAAATGCCACAATTCGTTGTCAAAGATTGACGCAATGCCAAGGATTGAGGGTCTGAAAATAGATTGTCCAGCCAAGTAACGAACACACACACAGCAGAAACACAATGCAAACACAAGATATGAACAAGGAATAACAGGTTTATTCAATAACCGAGCATTACAAGCAACATACCGGGCTATAAGGCATTCCCGGTTACGGCCAATTCAACAGAAAGTTCAAGATCATCTTGCAAGATCCAACTACACCAATCAATCCTACAGCTAAGTGGAAGAAACTACAAGGCAAGATCTAAACTTGTGCTCGCAAGCCAGCAAGCAATCTTCCTTAGTTTTCCTTCTTACCCACTTACTACTGTCTTCCCTCTACTTTTTTCCCCCTCTCCTAAATGTCACCTACACACTCATTTTATACACCAGGCCACAAGTCGGCTTTATGAACAATATTAAATATCAGTCGGCCCATTACAATCCACGATGAAACGTGCAAATGACCGATTCGACCTCAAACAATTAATAACTACATAGAAGAATGCACCAATCCAGATTTAGGTCCACACAAGATCCAATGCATCATGCCTCGAAACTCTGCACTATCCAAACGACCCCCTCCTATCGCAGATGCAATCTCCAATGTCTACCCAATTCATAAAAGCCAGATGGTAAACTCCATCAGCCAGTCAGTGAACTCCATCAACCGAGACTCCAAGTTGATACCGAGCACAAACAAAGCCACCGAGCCCATTCGGTAAAGCATCGATGCCAACAGTCACCGAGTCCGTACGGTGAAGCAAAGCACACCTTCCACCGAGCATCGAAATCTAACCCAAACATCTTTTGGGTTGACACAGGATTGCTAACTTTCCCAGGATGCTCCTGCATCAAAGATCCAACTCAAAGTGCAATTGCTGGTACGAATTTACAATTCGACAACAAATCCCAAACCCTTCCTTCAAACTGAAACAAGTTGCACGACTCTCCAAATTTTGTAAATGATCAAAAGGTAAAGAAGACTTTCAAAATCTCCATATAAAGAATCTGAATCTTCTTTAAGAAGGCTCCACATTAGCAGCTTCAAGATGACACCTTTAATAACTTAAAACTCCAAACTTCTAACTTAGAAATTTGAATATTCAAATTTATAGCATCCAAATATAAGCCTTCATTCACTTAAATGTCCAAACCAAAGTCAAAATAATCATCATTAATATTTTAATGACTTGACTTATAAAATAAGCTCCATGGTATAATTAATTAATAAAATAATCAACCCAAGCCAAACCAACTGCTCCGCTCTGACAAGTCAATTGTTCGGACACCCTGCCACAAATGGAAAGTGACAGGAAAAGACTTACTATAAATAGTAAGTTCTCAACCACAGACCCCCAAATCCAGTCATTAGCCCACGAGGGTCGCAATGATGGGCTAACAATCATGTCCCCAAACACCTGCTAAAACGGGGACATCACATAGTGCAAAAAGACATTTTAAGAGATGTTTTGAGTAATATTTTCCACATCAAAATAAATGCTAGTGACTTGAAAAGCCTTTGTCTTATTTGATCTTTCAGGAAAAAATTCCCTTTGCATCAACAGGTCCTCATTAACTGTAGGAACTACCGCACCCCCTATCAATATAAAAATGAAATTCATGCAAAAGTTAACTCAGTCGTCATGTTACTCCTCTCGTTGGGTCATTCAAAAACAGTGTCATTATACTTATACCCAGTGAATGATGCATTTCTAGGCAGCCTGCAATTTTCCACACGGAAGCATGGATATAAGTTTTATCCAAACCCTTTTTTCTGATTGACTGCAAAATGGTATAATCAACAACCCAATGGAAAAAGAACAGAAAATTATAGCTGGAGATCATAAAAGGAGATTTTCTGATTAAGAGAACATCAAAAAAACAATATGACTGATACTTGAGAGAGTAAACTTCCAGCAAAAAAAACAAAAGAAAAACATATTGCCGATATTTATATAACACATTGTCAATCCTAAGTATTTTTAGAAAGAGTTATTTACCTTGGTTAAAGTCACTATGACTGGAACCCCTGATGTATCCAGATGTGAAAATTCCTCATCGCTGATATCAACATCCTCTTGCTGATCGGGTGATGAACCAGGCCTCACTTCAACCTTTGGAATACAAGTATTACTCAAGGCTGCCTGTTGATACAGAAAGCAAAAAATGCAATTTAGCAGGAAACATTTCATAGAAGGGCCTTATTTTTCTTCAAAATTGCAAAACTTTTTATAAATGAAAGTTGTGTATTCATTACAGTTTTAAGATTTTTTAAAAACAGACTAGAACGCTCTGCATGATTCCCATTAATAAAGGATATGCGCTATCATCAAAAAAGTATTTAAAATTTAATAACCAGCATGCATGCAATTGGTTTTGATTCTTTTGAAATTCCAGAGCAATATGCTTGCCAGAATGATGGTTAATATGGATATACAAATATTACACTTACCAGTAAACAGATTTCAACTTAAGAAAAAAAAATTTAACACAGCTGTCTAGAAGCAAAAATAGGATTATAACAACTAGGATCAATAAAAATAAGTTAACAATCTACAAATCTTTAAGAAAAAATACAAAAGCTAAATTATGTATGAATAACTGGCAAGCTAGTTTGATCAAAACCATTAATTTAATAGCAGTATCTACACAACAAAAAAACTCATCTAGTCTATAATCAATTACCTTGTTTTTTCTTATTTTTCTTATGTAGAGGTTGCCGATGTCTTTTCCCATTATACTCTCCAAGCTTTGGGACCAAGTCTCATTCACATAGAGTTGACTCTGCTCACAAAGTAATCTGAGCCAATCACCATTGGTTGCAGTTTGCACCACATCACAACCTACCCATTGACATTGCTACAGCATATGATTCTCATTCCTACTTGGAATCAGGTGCTGACAAACCCAGCCAAGACAACGACGCTCATGCCATCTTGATGGAAAATGACAATTCCTCTCGGATTCCAGTAAAAATTACAGATTTATAAATACGTAGAATCCATAATTCTTAATTTCAGTTCAGAAGTGTTTTTCCATAATTTCATTAATAAGTGTATGGGTTTTGTACTGGTACTCAGATTAGAGTGTTCAACTTCAAATAACAATATAAATTGTTTCAAATTGTACAAAATTGAAACCCTCATTTTTGTGTATTGTGACTTGTCCCACAAACTACCTCCAGGATCCAGATAACCATCTCCACTTTCTCATCTTGTAATACAAAATATGATCATACCACTTTTCAATATTCCTGATTTTAAAAATGGCCTAAATGTCTTTGTACATATACCCTATTTCCAGCGGACAATGCTTTTTGGCCATAAGAAGTGAAACGCAAGTCCGCAACTCATCAAGAGTCCTATAAAAATAGTATTCATGGTTATCTGCTCCAAAACATGTTCATATGCAAGAAGGAAGGCTCAATTATAATAATTCCTTCATTATGGTTGTAAATTGATGGAATTTTGTTGCAAAGCTTAATAGTCATGTACCTCTAATGCTTGAAGAGACCTGCAATTTCCAAGCATCGCAGCTCTAAGAAGTTGACAATTAAAAAAAACTTCGAAAAGACCTAATCAAGGGAAGTAGAGAAGAAGTTTCCTAACGTGATTCTCTTTTATAAGTGGGCTCCAGATATCCTAAAGGAAGAAAAAAATTATCTACAAATAGTGACTGTAAGTGTTAAAAAAAGATCAAAATTCGTGATAAATGGCATGCTAATAGATTAGCCCACCAAAACCAAAAATATGAACATTATTGAAACCAAATTCTATTTTTAGTTGAATCCCTTACTAGAGCAGATTCCACTTAACATTATTCATTGAGTACAAGCCATTTTCAATCAAATCATGAAAAGGAACTTGTCAAATATTTATTGAGCATTTTAATCCTTGTGGACAAAGTAACTCAAATGGGATGTACTAGGGAAGGTTGACAAATTATTTCAACATAGGGAGGCCATATCTACTTGGAAAAATTGTATGCATCCATGAAAAGAGTTTATTGTGCTAGCACTTTTGTGTGGTTTGAAGTTGTGTATTTGAAATAAGTTTAGAATGTGTGTATTCTAAATAATTTCATCTATGGAAAAACAAAAATCTTAACATGTGTAGCATATTTAGCTCAAAATGTTGTAAGTTATTTTATATATGGAAGGTTTACAAATGTTCAACTCTAGACAGTCTATTTCATTTAGATAATAATTAAAAAATTTAGGTTCAAGATATCAAAGTTTCCCAACTAATAAATTCTAAAAAGGAGGATATATCATATATCTAATTTTCCCAATGCATCTTAGGAATTGTTAATGTTGTCACTAAGATTGCTCCCTTATACCAAATTGTAACGTTCACCAATCTTGCGAAACATGGAAAGATCTTCAGGCCTGTGGGTATGCCTACAGTGAAGATCAATCTCTGTTGAAGGTCAGCTTCCTTTCAGTACTCACCTAAAACTAAACTTGCCAAGAAAAGGGATAAAGATTGTTTGAAATTTTGAAGAAAATAAAAAAGGTGATGCATCAAATGTTTTAATTTTTAGAAAACCCTGACAGCAAATGAACTCACAGCCCTGATGAATAATTCAAATACCAGCTTAAAATGAAGGTTCAAGTTTCAATATCTAATAAAGGGAATCTGAGATTTCCACAATTTAAGTTACTGAATCTTTATAACACAACATGCAACCTGAATCAATGAGTTAACTTGCACCAAAAGGAATACCTGAATAAGATAATTAAAGGGTTTGCCAAACCACAAAAATAAAATCTAAGTCAAAATCCACCACTAGTAACACCAATCTGAGAAGGAAAACTTTGCTTTTTATTCACAACCAAGGAATCAATGCTGCTAAAGAATCTGAAAACAAATGAGCTCCATACAAATATGCCTGAATTTTCAGAAGCAAAAAAAACAAGGCACAAAAGGAAGAACTTCGAAAATAATTACAATGCAAAGCCTTAAATAAAAGCCCAAATCCACAAAGAGGTGGAACTAAAAATGGAACCAAGCATGAACTGAAGTCCACCTTTCTTTCTTCTCAAATTACAACAAAAAACCCTTGGATTTCCTCCATGGGGACCAGCTCAGAGTATGATGTTCTAGATGAGGAGGATGCCCTTGGGGCTATCAAGGAAGCATATGACTCAAAGGACTGTTTGTCCAACTATTCTCTTATTGTTGTCCCTATTGCTACTACCTCCTCCACACACACCCCCCTTTAGAACCCCCATTATTGGTGGTGGGGACTTTGATCGACCTGTCACTAGAGATGGGCATCCCTCAAAGTTTGGAGATTTGAGAGAAGTGATTGATTGTGAGCAAGATACCATTATTGATCCAGTGCGAGATGAATCTCTAAAGTGACCTATTACCCCCTTTGAGGCTAAGCCAAAAGTGGATGTTGTAGATGAAGCTCTGAAGGTCCTAAGAGAGAGGAAACCAAGGAAAAAAGCCATAGCTAAAAAGAACAAGGAGAAAATAGATTCTAAACCCTCTTTAGGGGCAGAACAGTCAGCTGAATTTAAGGTCAAAAGGAAAAGAGGTAGACCTTGAGCTTCCTCCATTTCCAGACAAGAGAATCCGCTTCCTACGAGTACACTGCCCAAGTGCTATAAGAATTTCAGAACTTCTATGGATACTATCCCATGAATCCTATGGATTTAAAATGCACAACTTGGAATATGAGAGGGCTAGAGTCCCCAGATAGGAAATATATTGTTGGAAGATTCTTAAACAAAAACAAAGACATGGGCAGATTACTTCTTCAAGAGGTCAAGGCAGTAGCTTTCAATTTGGAAGTTAGTTTGAGATGTATATGGAGGGATTCTGAATTCTTTGTCACTAATCACTGTAAGGGGAAAGGTGGAGTTGTTATCCTAGTGAGTCCTAAGTGGAAATCCTTTATCTCCAAGCGGGGAGCTTCCCCTGCAGTAGAGTGATGTGGGTGATCTTCAAGGTCAAGGATCAAGAATTTGGAGTATGTTTCTTGTATGCTCCTAATGATTACAGAGATAAAATTGAATTGTGGAAATGGGTGTTCCTAATGGAAGATATTCCTTGGATTGTTGGGGCAGATTTCAACATGGTTTAGAGGTCACGGGACAAGTTTGGAGGCAGTAAATTTGAATGGAAAGGGGAGGAGAGTTTCTACTAGGCTAAGATGCTCAATAAACTCAATCTATTTGACCCTGTGGCTAGAAAGAAGCATGACTTTCCAGGTATATGGTTCACCTAGCGCAATTACCAACAAGGCACTAAGAAAATCTACTACAGGTTGGATAGATTCTATGTTAATAAGAACACTTTCAAATTTGTTAAAGATGAGAAGGGGTTTGATATTAATGTCATCCCCTACACTCTCTGACCACCATCCAGTAGTGGCTCAAATCTCTACTCTACAATCTGCTAACACTTTCACCTTTGATAAGGATGCCTTTGCCCTTTATGTTAAATTGCCAGAAGATGAAGTTGTGCTTTGTGTTGTGGATATTATTACTCTTCAACTCAAAAGTGGAAGGGCACACCAGTGAAATAAATAAATGGGTACAAAGTACGAAAAGTTGGAAAGCTATGTTTCAAACAGTGGGGAAGAAAAAAGGAAAAAACATTAGGCAGAAAGAGAATGATCTTCACAATAGGTTGTTGGAGGCAAAGGATTGCATATAGAAAGATCCATATAATATTGGGGCAAAAGAGGCTCTGCAAATTGCCATTTATTCTCTGAGAAGAATCCAAAACTTAAAAATACAAGAGCAAAGGTTAGAGCTAAAATGAACTGGTTAAATCATGGAGACAAAGGTACAAAATATTTCTTCAATCTACTCAAGAGAAAAGAGGCTAGAGAAAAGATTGATAGTATATGTGATGATGGAGCTAGTCTAACTGAGCCAAAAGAGATTATGAATGCATTCATGTAGTTCTACAACACTCTTTTTACATCGGAGGATATTGGACCAAGTATGGAAGAAGCTAGAAACAAAATCAAAGGCATCATTCTGAATAAGGTCTGTAATTGGGATACAGAAATTTTGGGAAGAGAAATATCTGAAGATGAAATTAAACTAGCAATTAAAGCATTAAGTGTTGTAAAATCTCTAGGGCCAAATGGATTGCCAACAGAATTCTATAAAGACAATATCAGATGGGTGGGTCAAGATCTATGCAAACTATACAAGGAGGCCATTTTGCAAGGCTCCCTAGGGAAAGACATTAATGTTGGTCTGATAAAATTAATCCCCAAAGAGGGAGATAGGCCTTTGGTCAAAAATTGGAGACCTATCACATTGTTGAATGTTTCATATTAAATATTAGCTAAAGTGCTAGATAAAAGGTTAGAGGATATCCTCCCTAAAATCATTAATCCAACCCAAACTGGGTTTGTTAAGGACAAATATATTTTAGGGAATCTTCTGACATGTTGGGAGGCCATGAGTTGGGCTAAAGATTCCAATCAGGAAGTGAGCATGTTTCTTATTGACTATGAAAAAGCTTATGACAGAATTGAATGGGAATTCATCATTATGATGTTAGACAACTTAGGCTTCCCTGAAGGTTTTCAGAAAATGTTGAAGGTATTAATGAAGGATGCTAATGCCAAAGTAGAGATTAATGAGTACAAATCTGAAAGCATTATCCTGTCTAGATCCATCAGACAAGGTTCCCCCCTTGCAGCTGCCCTATTTGTGATAGCAGTTGATGCTTTAGATTATCTTTTGAGAGATAACTTCCTCTCCCCAAAGATAAAAGGGGTTAGCCTCCCGAATGGTGATGACCTGACTAATGTGCAATTTGCAGTTGATACAGCTATTATTGTAGAGCTGAATCAGGCCAATATCGAAGGATTGGCTAACAAATTAGAGTTATTTTGCCAGGCTTCTCGCAGCAAGATCTCCCTCCCTAAAGCTATCATGCTTGGATGGGAGGAGCCCCCACTTGGGTGGTTCAATAGATTTGGTCTTAGCTGGGGTGGGGGGGGCAAAACATCAAGTGAAATACCTAGGAATCCCCTTCTCTTTTCAACAAAATTTGAGAGACATGTGGATTTGGATTAAAAACCAAGATTGATAAAAAGTTAAGTATATGGGACAAGTAATATTTGTCTTTGGCAGGAAGGTTTCAAGCATGTCAGAAGGTGCTATCTTCCTATAATATCACTAGGAGGCTTAGGACTGAAGGACCTAAAATTACAAGGGATCTCTCTTGCAGTAGATTGGATTTCAAAGCCCTTCAAGGGATAGAACCATAGAAAATTTTGATCAAAAACAATATAAGTAGAGTTGTTCTTATAAAGGATCATGGTGGAAAGGGTTGCACCTTTGCGACCTCATTGCTAGTCACTTCCCTATCAAGGTGGTTGGTTCCAATGTCTTCAAGTCTATATGGAAGGAATGAGAGAATTTGAGGCATCTGATTAAATGTAATGGTCCGATCTCCAATGACAATAAAATCTGTGGACAGAGATGCATTTGGTGGAACCTAAAACATAAAGACAAGCCCCTTGCCTTGATTCAAGGTTGTTCAGTCAAAAGCTAGGCAACTAAAGGAATTCAAAGTCTCGAGGATATCATAAAAGATGGACAACTTATTAGTTGGGAAGATATGAAACTCAAATTCAATCTTCCTCGGATACAATGAAGAACATATTCTATTCTTAGGGAGGCATGCAATCCTCTCTCCCTTCCTAAGATGTGTGTTACTATGGAAGATAGATTCCTCTCCTTCCAATGGGTTGATGGCTCTTTGCTCCCTAATACTAAAGCTAAATCATTGTACTCTTCTTTATCTGATAATGAGGACATCTTCTGTCACTCTAATTCATGTTGGAGCGTAACTTTTGATTCTTCCTTGTGAAGATATTTGACAATATATGGAACAGACCGATACAGCCCAAAAATAAATGTTTCCTGTGGAGATTAATTCTCCACAAACTGCCTGTCAAATAGCCTAATGGTGGTTTTAATTCCTCTCCAATATGCAAAACTCCTGAAGCTTTGAAGCATTTGTTCTTTGACTGTCTGTTTGCAAGAGAAATCTGGAACCTCTTTGGCTTCTCTATTAATGTTAACATCACCATCCATGAGATAGTATTTGGCAATGTCTTAGGCCTTAAGAAAAGTTGTATTTTTTTGTCTTGCATTTCTGTTGAAATACTTTGAAGTATATGGAAATTTAGGAATAACAACATCTGTAGTGGCAGGGCTAGAGTCCTTATTGAGTCTCTGAAGAGACTCGAATTCTTTGTTATTGGCATCCAATTATCTCTTATGATGAGGCTAGATAAAAAGACGCTTGAAGACTTTCTGCAATAGGGTATGGTTAGGGTGAGCAAACGGGAAATATCTCATGGCTACACATGGACGAGGACCTCACCTGAGAGATCCCCTTTTGAAAGGGCACTTCAGCATTTTATGGCAGACCTTGAACAAAATAGATGGAGGGTTGATGCTACTGCAGGGATACCTGAGGTATGGCTCCACTTGCGATCATTCAACCAGGGGCAAATGATCTTTTTGCAGTAGCTGACAGGGTAACCCATCCTTATGCACAGTACATGAGAGAGGGAAGGATCCTCAGATGGATTGAAGGACTAGAAGGATGGACAACATGGATAGAAGATAAAGGAGATGTCAGATATCCGGAGGGTGAAATTCATAGGCAATGATCTTTGTGCTCATATGGTTTAAATTTTTGATGTGGTTTGGTTGGTGGCTTTGAGCAACGTACACTCATATTGTTTTGATTTCCTGATCTTTTTTGTATTAGATATGATGTTTTGATATAGTAGGTGATAATCATGATCATGAGTTGCCGATCGTGATGTAATCTCAAAACAGTTCCATATGTATATTTTTGTTTTCATGATATCTAATACAAAAAAAAAACTTGGGTCGGATTTAACCAAAAAATATGCAGAAAAAGAGGTGGAACTAAGTGTAACTGGATTTATGTGGACTCAAAGTCCTCAACTGATATGGAACCCATAATGACTCCAAAACTACCATGCGGCTGCTCATAACTCCTCAACAACTCCCAAAATACCTCCACAAGGCATGCAATCTCAAACTCTCCAATTTAGCCAATTTGACTTAAACAAAATTTTAAAAAAAATAAACATATTTAATGAAGTGCTTTATAAATTTCACTTTAATACATATTTTTACTATTTTATCTTGTTTCAATACATAATTAAAAATAAAATGTTATTAGCATAACACTTTACCTAACATCATGCATTTAAAAAGTGCATAAAAAATAATGAAGGCAAAAATGCGCTTTCATGGTGGACAGATTAGGGTAAAACCCTAACAAAGCACATGCACTTCTTTCATTTTGCATCATTTCAATTTCTCTCTATTTGGTGGCCGCCTCCATGAGAGTTTCTAAAGTATCTGTTGCAGGTTATCTGAAGGTTTTTCCTGGAGTTTTTCTTGGTGAGTGTACACAGACCGTGGTCCTTTATCTTTAAATTTGGTAATTTTTCACATTGCCTTGAGCTATATCCCTACAAGAAACTATAAATATGATATACATCATGATGAGCACTAGCTTCTTCTTCCTGTATCCTTCATTTTTGGGCTTTGCACTCTGTATTTTGCAAACGAAATGATAAAGAAACTTAGATTTTCTGTATACCTTGCCATATGCAATGATACCTTTCTCTGTGAAGGAAAAAATAAAGAAAAGCGTGGGATTTTGTTGTGTATTTCTTCAAACCCTTGTACCATATTTGCTCTATTATTATGACTGACCATGGCTTTATATTCTGTACATATACTGCTTCACAAGTTTTATTACAGGTACACAGGTTTTTTGCCCTTTTGATCTGGGGTTTCATCCATGTAAGAAAATGTCGGATCATACCTTGTGGATTCATTCTCGTTTCTGTATTCCTATCTCAAAACCCTACAAATTTTGTGAGTTCCTTGTATCATTGCAGACTGTGGGTTGATTCTTCATCTCTTTGCTGTTAAAATGATCCCTCTTTGTTATGGAATGAGGGTTTCTTATGGAGCTATGTGTTCTTTCATAAAAATCTGGGCCTTTCCTTTAATTAAAATATTTGGTATCTCTGTCTTTTTCTTTATGGTCAACATGTCGTGCTCTTTTGTGAATTCCTAAACGAAGCACAATGTCAATATGTCCCTGACTTCCCAACATAGCAGTCAAAATATCATCGGGCCCCACAAACTACCAACAATGAAGGAGTCATGTGTGGTCGGATAGGCGGGCTCCTTCCCGAACTCCTAAACAATCAAAAAAGAGTTTATATATGTCCCCGAATCATGTGTGGTCGGGTAGTCGGGCTCCTTCCCAAACTACTGAACCACAAAAAGAGTTCTGAAGTTTGTATATCTCTCCGACCTCCCGACTACATTGGTTTTTGTCACGTCTTTGTCCCTCGGCTACCTTGTAGTCGGCAGATCGGGGCCATTTCAGTACCTGTGCATGGTCGGCATGTGACTGTTGATGATTCCATTAAGCAGATAAGCTTTGTTTACAACAATGAATCAAGGATTCCCTATTATAAATGCTGTGAATTCCCTTAATTGGATTAAATGACATTAATGATACAAGATTAACACACTTTAAAATGACTAACAGAATTCACATGAAAATAACATGATGGATTCAACCCTTTTGGGAGCCTATTTTACCTATGCTAAAAACGAATATGATATGATATTTGTTTAGAATACTCAATAATGAACATGATACATATACCTGCAGCTTTAGTTGCACATGCTGCCCCAGCTCTAGCTGATTGAGCTGACAACGAAATTAGGTAATAGTTACATCATAGTTAGTGGATAAACTTTTCATTAATAGATAGTATATTTACTGGGTTGAATAATGGTTTACTATGTTTGTTGAGTGGAATTTGGTAAAGCGTGCTTCATAATTTAACAAATCACAACAAAAATCATATTGTATAAATATTTTACAACGTTTGACTTTGAATAGAAATAGATCTTGTTACTGTGCAATTTCTTGCAAAATTTAAATATACTAACAGAGCTAGTGATCTGACAGAAGGAAAATTGTTTTCTTGATTGCCAAGAGGCAGCCTTGTTTTTGCTGCAATTTTCTTGGTATGTACTATTTTGTGTGTGAAAAACTTAAAGAATGATTGTGCCGGAAGGACTCTTTTCTTTTGTTTAAGCAAATCAATCTATTGGATGATGAATTTTGTTTATGCCTCAGTGGAATTTTTTTCCCCTGTACAATCCTGAAGAAGTTTGGCATCTCTCCATTGAATCAATGCTCAGGCAAAGTTGTCTAGCAAAGAAGAGACGATGTTTGCAGCTGTGGATAAATGGTAAAATTGCTGGTGGCACTCAATCTGAACAACACCATTGATACATGTTACAATTTCAGTGCTATACAGATTGGAAGGGCATTGCAAAGGCATTTATATGAACTACCAAACTACTTTTTGTTGCTTAACAAATGGCTGAGCATGACATTAAGGAGTATTTCAAACAAAATAAAAATCAGATTTATTGGGTGCAACTGTAGAATAAATGGTTGTTGAGGAGGTACTGTTACATAAGAATTACAAGTTCAACCAAAAGATCAGAGGAGAGAAATGATACAAAAGAACCTAGCAAATCAAGGGTGGAGACAATAATTGAAACACTAATACAGCAGAACAAACAGCATTTGCAGTTTTTTTAAACTTTAGAATAAGTTTTTTATTTGGTAAAATTTAGGGCAAACATGGTATAAAGTTTGTTTTATAGTTAAAACATTTTTTTTAATAAAACTATTATAGATAATAAATTTTTTCAAAAAAATTTCAAAACTTTCACTGTTATCCTAGAGAAGCCAAACTAATTATATAAATGTTCATCTCAGAAGCAAGTTTGATGAAATTTTGGGAGTATAAGTAAAAATGTAATGCAAACCACCTTGCAAAAGGGTTTTGCTCCAGCTTTGACAAAAAGTGAGATCAAATTGGTTTTCCACAAAAATACTATTAAATGTTGCCTTCTCTAAACTGATTAGTTGTATTTATTCTAACCAGGTGCATTATTGGTGGTATCCAACACCCATACTAATATTTTTTGATTGAGGGGGGCAATCCACTCCAATGAAGATGATCAGTGCCTTTGAAAAACTCATTGAGACTGTCGCAGAGCATTATGGTGCATTTCCACAAGAGTGACAAGACTATTTGGATACCAATAAACCCACTTGAATAATGGGAAGAGAGCAGGAGGCTGGAGGTCACAAGAGGATAAAAGACAACTTCCAATCTTGAGTTTGCTGCTAACTAAGAGATTGAAGTATTGCTTTTGTAGCAATTTTTGGTTTAGGTAAATAAGATTCTCAGTAAGGGCAGACCGAATGAAGGCCAATTTGTTGCCTACTTTATCTAAAGTGGTGATGCTCTGTCCAACTGCTTTGTTTCATAAATAGTTCTAACTCCTATGTGCCCCTATTTATAGAGTTCTTTGTTATAGCATTTGTGTTTCCCCATTCATATGAGTCCAGAGAGGCTATTCCCACCAAAGAACCATTAGTCATTTTTGCCATTGCTTAGTGCAAATAATTTAGTGTCCCTATTCCTAGCCAGAATGTTTTACAGTAAACAGTTGAGCGTCACAAATTATGAATGTTTCTAGACATATTTTGTCCAAATTTGTCAAATGGATGTATGTAAAATTGTTTATATGTCCCACTCTTCATGTGAAAACTATTCTCTCCATGTCTCCAGACTATGGTGTAATAAGGGGGAAATGTTAAAAATCATTAGAAGTGGTCAGCTTTGGCAATCTAATTTATAGTTTGATTAAATTTTATTAAAGGGATAAGTTTAAATATTTATTATTTAAACATATAAAATAGAATTAGCTAAGAAATAATTGGTTTTTGCCATTTGGTGAGACATTTTAGGATCAACCTTGTCATACATCGTAAGCTTTCTTTTGTATAAACTCCCTCTTTGTGATTTATGTTACCATGCATTTCTTGCAAATTTTCAATAATGCACTCCCGAAAATACAACCATAAATTTATATCATATCTATGATAATATTTATCAAGAGTAAGTAAAGTAAAGAGATGCAATTCCATACAAATTACTAAGTGTTGGAGTTTGTAATCTTATCTAGGACCTTCTAATGTTTTCTTTTATGTATTTTAGGCTGACTGGCATATTTAGGTCAGCCTTCTTCAGATATGTGCCAGGTCAGCCTACTTTAATTTATATATTGGATGTGTATATATGTACATCCAGACCATAGTTTTATCATCAAGTTTTATTCAGTGTTATAGCCTATAAGCACAATCAAATGTTTTCATCTCCTTTGTCATATTGTTCTATTCTTGTTCAACATTAGTCTCTTTGTTCCTACGGGTGCATACCTGTTGAATTCTACATGGTATTAAAGAAGGCAGGAATTTCTTTCGAGGCATCTTAATCAAATGACTATTTCCTAGGAAATCCTAAGTTTCAAGAATATTGCAAACCGAGATGAACATTTATATAATTATTTGAATTGTTCATAAATCAAATATTACACATCATATGATCTTCAAACACTCAATATTTGAAATTTCATAGTTCCAAACTTTCAAATGTATAACAGCATCATAAGTTTATAAATGTTTACAATTAATGATATGTCAAAAGGACAAAAACAACCAAATACAATCTACATCTTCCTCTTTCCCCTCCTAATGTAACTCAATTTGTCAAGCCTAAAACTAGAAGGTGCTGCAGTATCAAAATGATAAAGAATTCTTTCTTCAACCTTGTCTTTCTTATACTCCACTGCATCCAATTCCCTTGCCGCTGCTTCTAATGGTCCTCTCTCCAATTCTACAAGAGCTTCATCAGTAAGGACATCACCATCATTTTCGTCATTGGCAATACATTCATCGATATGAAGGAGATATTTCCACAACAAGTCAAATTGTGATAATGCTATCAGGATTCAACTTTGTAGTTTTTTGAATCAAACTCATTGACCCATGTTTCATGAGTAGTGGTTCACAAGAACCCATCGCTCATGAGAATGAATGGAACACTTAGCATGCAGCATGCATCTAGGTGATACTCACAGAGGGGAAGCACCGGGACTTCCTCGGAGGTCACCCATCCCAGTACTACTCTAGCTCGAGCGCACTTAACTACGAAGTTTCCTCCATGGTTAAGCACCCACTCTGCTTGCAACCCCATTTGCAAAACCTTCGGCAAGTGTTGTGCCTTATGAACCATTCATTAGAAAGCCCCTGAAGCTCATCTATTGATAAGTAGGAGAAATTTTCCACAGCAAGTCAAATTGTGATATTGCTATCAGGATTCAAGTGTGTAGTTTTTTGAGTCAAACTCATTGACCCATGGGGTTGCAAGCAGAGTGGGCTTCACCATGGAGGAAACTCCGTAGTTAAGTGTGCTCGAGTTGGAGTAGTACTGGAAAGGGTGACCTCTTGGGAAGTCTCGATGCTCCACCTCTGTGAGCATAAGCTAGATGCAATTAGTGCTAAGTGTTCCATTCATTCTCATGAGAGATGGGTTCTTGTGAACCACTACTCATGAAACATGGGTCAATGAGTTTGACTAAAAAACTACACAGTTGAATCTTAATAGCAATATCACAATTTCAAATGTTGTGGAAAATATCTCCTACTTATCAATTGATGAGCTTAAGGGGCTTTCTAATGAATGGTTCATAAGGCACAACACTTGCTGAAGGTTTTGCAAAAGGGTTTGCAAGTAGAGATGGCTTAACCATGGAGGAAACTTTGTAGTTAAGTGTGCTCGAGCTAGAGTAGTACTAGGATGGGTGACCTCCCAGGAAGTCCCAGTGCTTCACCTCTGTGAGCATCACCTAGATGCAATGAGTGCTAAGTGTTCCATTCCTTCTCATGAGAGATGGGTCCTTGTAAACCACTACTCATGAAACATGGATCAATGAGTTTGACAAAAAAACTACACAGTTGAATCCTGATAGCAATATCACAATTTGACTTGCTGTGGAAAATATCTACTACATATCAATTGATGAGCTTAAGTGTAATGTTCCCGACAACCCTTATCCCTTCATGTAAGGCTTGCCCACCTTGCAATGCTATTCGTACGACCCTCCCCATACGGCTTGCTACTATTCCCATGTGCGTTGGTTTTGTTTGGTTCGTATGATGTTGTTGATGGCACCCAAACACCCATACAGTTTGACTTTGTAAGGCAATCACCTCCCACTACCATACGCCTATTCTGCCACCGTACAACAACTTTCGCACAATTTCACCACTCCGTACGGAAATGACTTGGCCCGTACAGTGAGAATAATCGACCGTACAACATTCCAATGACCATTTTGTACGGTCTTGTCGTGAGGGTCCACCCGTACAATTGGTTCAAGCTCGCCTTCGAACGCGGTCAAAATAACAAGGAACTTTATGTTTTCGATTTATACTAGATCAAGATTTACTCAGAACACGATATTTAGTAAATTGCACAATTGTAAATTGAGGAAATCGCACAAAGAGAGGTATGAATCTTTGATATTAAATATAGAATTTCGACACAAGATAGATCTGTGATTATAGCAACTGCGATCCATAGGGAGGATATTGCACCTCCGAAACTGCAATAGCACTAAACTCCAATAGGAATTCACAAATTGAAAGAAAACATATTATGCACCATACCCACAACAATACGAACTCGGTCTTATAAATGGGCTCCAAGAAGTTTCCCGAAGGATTACAAATGGGCTGACACAACCAATTATTCTATAACTAATAAATAAAAACAGGCCCGTAACATATTATCTTAATTTCGGGGCCACTCAAATAATTAAATTAATTTGAACTATTTAATTGTTTCGAGGACATTACAGTCCTCCTGGCCCAAGAATTGCTTACCCTCAAGCAATTGTAGGTTTGGATGCTCCAAGATCTGCTCACTTTCCCATGTGGCATCTTCGATAATAATATTAATCTTGGGCATACTTTTCCAATGAGTCTTAATTGCTCATGACCCTCAAAATGGCCCCACTTTATTATAAAGTCAATTTATAACTTTATAATATAACTTAAATAATTAAACATCATTAAAGGCCACTAAAATATTAATATCTCATTATATTGACAAGTCGTCTGAACCAGGGAGTCATCCACTACACATCCATCTGCCTTACTAAAAATAGTAATGGTCCCTCTCTAACATCCCCAGACTTACTATAAATAGTAAGTCCTGTTGGCAGTCCGCCAACGTCCCTCGCGGGATTCGTGACATGGTTTAACAACCTCCTGTGGATTCTATAAGTCTAGTGGTTGTATCAGGCATTGACAAGTCGATCTTTTGGTGCAACGGCAACCGTAGCTTGTAACAAGTGGTATCAAAGCTTGGCCACAGGTTCGAATCACGCAGGCCATGGCGAGTGACGCTGGGAAGGGGATTGTTGGCAGTGCACCAGCGTCCCTCGCAGGATTCGTGACATGTTTTAACAGCCTCCTGTGGATTCTATAAGTCTAGTGGTTGTATCGAGCATTGACAGGTTGATCTTTTGGTGCAACGACAACCCTAGCTTGTAACAAGTCCCTCAAAATGGAACCAGAAACCTCTATGTAAATGCCTTAGAACAGATGAAGGATCTGGTGAGATAAACACTCACAATTGTCCTTCTAAGAGCCAAATAACTCTGCAACAGGGTCTTCTAACCACCAATATTAGCCTAAAAGGACCAAGTGATAGACTAAATCCATTAACTCAAATGCAGCTCAAAAATGGGGATATTACATCTCCATTCCACACACTTGTAGACCTGGAATAGATTGATCAAAAATAAAGAAAATTACTTATTATATATGTAAAATGGATGATTCTCGAGAGTCAACATTGCTAAATTCATAAATAAGATAAAGAAAATCTCACCTCCAACTCATTAGGAACTATGTATCATGTCACCATTTGCAACATCTTATCAATGCATATAATAATACCTTCCATGACCTCCTCACTAGCCTTAAATGTATTAGAGAAGTAGAACTTTGGGTTCAAGTAGTACGCCAAGGTATGTGTCAATCAATGGAGTCGTTGGTTTGTCCATATATGATCAATGATGTGCCAAATGATTTCATATTTTTTCTTGTTTCTGCCATATTAATGCAATATTGCCTCTTTAGCCCTATCCATGGCCTCATAAAGGAAACCCATTGTTATTCCCTCTCCATCCACCATACGAAAACCATAATCAAAGGTTTTTCCACCTAAAATATTGAAAATAAGTTTTAAATTATTACAAAATTAACCCATAAAAAAATAGAAAATAGATCATTTTGTCTAAAGTTAATTTTTGTGTTTGTTACTTACCCTGATTAACTCCTCTCCATTTTTGTTGAATCTTCCATCAAAAATTGTATTTACAGTAACCCTTCAGTTTTTTTGGAAAATGGAGACTCCAACAAAGTATCAAACCAACCATTTGCATGAAATAAGGAATGGCAGAAAGAGTTCTTTCCAAAGTGAGGAAGTGGCTAGCAAATCATGTCACTCCTAGATGCACAAGGTCCTTGCCCTTTGTGTGTATTTTCATCAAAGAAAGGATTCAAGTATGGTTGTAGATAAATTTGGTAATATTTTTAGCATCGTCAACCACACTTTTGACCCATCCAATCTTCCCAATGTCCTTGAACAACAAATCCAAGTAATGGACAACACAAGGAGTCTGAAATAATAGGATGCCTCTCCATAAGTTGTCCACCTGCAACTACATATGCAGCTATGCTGTCAATGATAACTTGGACACCCATTCTCAACCCCAACCTCTTGGATTACCCCATCTAATAGATTGTACACATTCTCAGCATTTTTGACTTCATGCAAGGCATCTATAGACTTCAGGAACACCATTGCACCCTAAGAAGCCACTAAAAAGTTTGAGATTCCTTTTCCATCCATCTGATAAGATGCTACAGCCTTTTCTCCTCCAAACTTTCTTTTGATTATCACCGAGAAGCCATGAATTTTGTATGGCTTCCTGTAGCAGAAGCCCACTCAATTCTCTGGTTGCTGGAGTCCTAAACCCCTTACCTATGATTGTTAATGCTTTCACCAAACCTTCCCAATATGGGATGTCACATTGAAGAGCAAATTATTATAGTACCAAAAGTTTGTTGTTGCCATCCTAGCCCCACTGTGTCTTTCTTTATTCCTAATCAGTACCTGCAAGTGAAGGTTGTACTTCTAGAACATTGCGTGGAACAAAGAAATTGGGTGATGATGAAGGAATCTAGCTAGCAGTAGAAAAGGAACCATCAAGACTCTCACCAATAGATGAATGTGGACAGTGAATGCTTGAACCTAGAACACCAAAGGAATCTGTAGGCATAGAATAGATACATTTTGACTCATCGCTGCTGCTAGTACTTCCTTTGTATTTTTTTTTTCTGAATTTTTTCAACTCATACTCAGCAAGAAGAGGATTCATCTCTCTAGCAATCTTTAGGGTAAAAAAGGGAAATGAATAGGATTTCGCCCGTATTTCCCCTAGTTTTTCAAGTTTTTCCTGATTTTAAAATCAAGAAAACAAAAAAAAAGAGATAGAAAATTACTTACTTGCGTCTTTTTGGATCTCAAATGCTCCTCTTCTTCCTTTCCTCTTTCACAGTTCAGACCTGTTTTGGACAAGATTGAATTTAAAAAGTGAAGAAAAAGTCACATTTCTATGCTTTTAATCTCGCTAGTCGCACCCAGAACTGAGAAGTCTAAGGGCAAGACTCAGACAAATACTACCCAGGACTCATCTGGACTCACCACGCAAGTCCGCAGTGAGTGGACTTGTCTAGCATTAGGACTCGCAAGTTCCATGTGTTCTAGAGAGTACTCATAGAGTAAATGTTTTCTCCCACATGCTCTCTGCCCAACACTGCAACTAAGATCATCAAAGATCTAATGTCTAAGGACCAGATTACCTACAATGAGACATTTGCTCAAATTGTAGGTTTTGATAATGTTTATGTGCTTCTCTCTTTAACAGTATTTTTGCAATGGGAAGTTCATTAGATGTATGACAAGACTACATTTCTACATAATGATTTGAAAGAGATATTTATTTTTGAGCCTGTTTTTGAAAGGAAAATGCCCACTTGTGTTTTGACTTTAGAAATCCCTTGATTGGCTTAAGCAAGCCCCTCATGAATAATATGAAAAGACACGTCACTTCTTTATTTCAGAAGACTTTGTGCATTGCAAAGGAAATTAGAATCCTTACATTCGTCGTCAGTACAATTATTTTTCAATCCTTGATCTCTATGTTGATGACATGGTAATGCTAGGCTATAACATCCCTCATCCAAGACATAAAGGCTGGGCTTCATGCCTCCTTTGAGATGTTTGACATGGGACTTCATTATTTCTTGGGGGGAAGGATAACCCAATACTTGGGAATTTATTCCTCATCCCAAGGGAGAAAATGTTATTGGTTACATATAGATCAATAAGAAAAAGTTTACAGCAGATGGTTCTATTAATAAACACAATAAAGCATTTTCCTGGGAAGAGGCAGAAGTTGATTTGCAGCATACATCCTCAATGGCTCAGATGGTAGATACTTTTTCCAAGGCATTTCCTAAGGACACATTTCTTCATCTTAAATCTTTGGTCATCCATTAGAAGTCTTCTTCAAAGAGGGACATTAAACATCAGACTCAGTGATTCAGCTCTCTAGTCAAGCTTAAGGAATGGCATTGAAGTTTGCATTCTTGTCTAGGACGTTATATTTTCTATTATGTAGTTTATGCTAAGTGTCTTATTTAGATTGACCTCTTTTGCATATGGACTAGGGCAGCCTCCTTTGATTGCCTATTGGATGTGTATATTGACGCGTCCAAACCCAATGTTTTATCAAGTTTTATTAGTGTTATAGCCCATAGGCACTATCACATGTTTCCACCTCCTTTTTTGTAATGTCCCCTTAAAATTAAACAAAGAATAACCCAGCACCCATCATTTTCTGTGGGTCTTGGGGACCATATGAAAAATTCAAAGATTTAAGTTTGTGATAGATAATTTAAAGCTACCATTGGAAACATTCATTTGCAAAAATATTAAATCCCCCAATAGAAGAAATGCTTAAAGGTTGTTCATAATGTAGTAATTTGCATTAGGCAGTCTGTAAACAAGGAGAACCCACAGCTTAAGAAGAATAAAGGAGATTGTGGGTCACCAAAGGAAGAATTCCTATGGGTTATGAAGGCAAGTAGTATACATATCAACTGCTTAGTGTAATATCCACTGGAAACACTGTGTAAATGGCGCCCAAAGTGAACACTATGTTCAGCTGCTCATGAAGAGATAAAAATTAATGCAAGGAAAAGGAAGTTGCAGCCAACAGTCATATTAGTGTTAAATAATATTATAAAATGGAATTATGATGAAAGTTTATTTTTAATCAAGGGGCATTTGAAGAGGTGGGTCTATTGGGGGAATGATCTATTTAAGGGAGGCCAAGCAAGCAGCCAGGGACATATGGAGAAACTTTTTATTTTTTTATTTTACTCCTTATGGCACATGAGAATTCAGTTCAATTAACCTGAGGACGAAAAAAAATTCTAGGTCTGAAATTGGACGGAAAAAACCCACAATTTCTTAGAATGATTTCACACGAAAATAACCATTGTCCAAATTTGGTTAATTTCTGTTTGAATTAATCATCCCTTCAACTGGGTTCAAGAAATATTACAGTTTGCAGATCCGGTTTGTAAAGAAATACTTAATTATTTGCAAAAACAAGTTGATTATTCAAGGATTGATAATAACTAATAAGGTTGTGTGTCTTGCTGTCATTACTCATAATTGGACTAAATCTGATCCTGACGTCATATCTGATTTGTGAGATTAATTGGTGAAATTCATTAGGTTGAATTTTAATAAAGCGGGAGAAGATAAAATATTCCATTCAAGATACAACATTTTTCACTTTATTCTTATCTTGATAAAGCTTTGTCTCTTCATTCCCAAGTATGTCTACCTGCTAATTTCTGCATTAATACTAAATCCATTACCATTATTTGTGCAGCGAGTAGAATTCTATGTAGGACATTTAGAATTCTTTGATATTTTGGTTTATAACATTCTCCAAATCAAAAAAGGGTGATGGGATAAATAGGTTAAAAACTATCTCGATTCAGTTAAAGTTGACAAATATGCCTACGAAGAAATAATAAAGTTTGATAAAAAATAAAGTACACATCTTTTCAGATGGGATTCCATGAAATAAAATATTAAGTCTTACGTCTGACTGATGAACCATGTAAGCAAACTCTGACAGAATGAATTAATATTATATCAACCTTAATAGCAATAGCCAATGTATCCAAAAGATTTCCATCGGAGCTCAACACCAGTCCCTCAATATAAAGATCCCAACAAAATTTCCCCTCCACGACTTTTAAATTTGATAGGTCAATACCTGCCCCTGCAATCATTGGACAATGGTCACAGTTTCAAACAAAAAAAAATGCGGTTTTCTTTCAGCCAACCAAAAATTCATTTATAGTGGAAACCTTAGCAAAAAACCTTTGAATGAATTATCATCAGGATACAGAAAAGCATTAAAAAAGAATAGCCTCTTTCATACAAAAACTGAATCTTAAAATAAACCAAATAAATGTCTGTATATTCAGATGAGACATCATAAAATTCGATTACATAGTATATCTATATAATTAAAATATCTTGCAACAACTTCCCTTACAGGATAACTATTACTGCTCTGCTTGCTCAACATGGGGGCACCATTTTCTGGCATAAGCCTTATTGTACACATTAAAAATGAAATTCTC
>MU224675.1:2742034-2754091 GCA_018584345.1 Thuja plicata | reverse complement strand
GAAATTCTCAAACATTCTTAGTTATTGTTTTTGTTATATAATTTTGCAAACTTTTACAAATCAACTACCAGTAAGAACTTTTGCAGTCCATAAACCAATTTAAGCAATAAAGACTATCATCTCCCTACCCCAAAATATTGGTAAAGCTTTCTGGACTAACTACAAGATCCTCACTCGTATTTTTCTTCAAAGAGGAGGACCTGAAGATTCTCCCCAAAAATATCCAAATATATCCCCAAGTTCTGCATTCAACGAGTCACCTTAATATTAAATAGTAGATACCAATCAACTGCTTGATTTGAATTTCTTTCAAAGACTTTTTGTCCAAGATCTCACAAACAACAAACTGCCAGCCTTGACTTAAAAATATAAGTACAAAAAACAATTATCCAAACAAATACTATTTCCATGGCCTCACTTGAACCCTGGCGTTCCCAAATACTCTAAGTTCATATTTGCTGAGTACACCCACTTTTTGTCTATTCTTATTACACAAGAAATCAGAATTTTGCACCATATCAACCAGCATCTAGGCAAGCTACTGAAATGATCAAAAAACTCTAGTCTTGTCCTCTAGTGCCTCAAAAAAATAAGAAAAAAATAATTCAATAAGGTTTCATGATTTTTGGGAGGTACACTTCCCAATCATCTATTCAGGAATTACATTAAAGACCAGCATTGTCTACACTATAGAATGCTTTCATCGATTGAATCTGATCACCGTTGCACATAAGACTAATGTACGACTCTCTTTAATAGGAAGGATACAGCTCATCCAGGGACCCCTTCGAGCTATGCCAGTCTCTGTACCTCCTTAAAATTATTTCCTTCTCCATAAATGCCACAGCAATCAATAGTGGCACTCAACAAAGATTCCCTGTTGAGGAGATTCTGCGAGCAATTCATGTTCCCCTCCTCTCTGTCAAAATAAATACAAGATCCAAGGACTCCACCTCAAAAAAACTGAATTTTCAACCAAGATTTACCAATAAAATTGGCTTGGAAATTCTTCTAGGTAAGTATCCTCAGAATGAAGTACCAAATCTCTTCTCCACAACAGAACTTTTTCCACAACACCTAGGTGCACCAAATGATAAGTCACATGGAAAAAATTGCATACCAAAACTTGTGCATACGATATTTCACTAGAAGATCAGAAATAAACAGTCAGGAAAGTTTTAACAGTTTAACTACAATAGTTTTACACATAGTTCGCAGACTCAGAATTGCAAAGTACTCAGCAAGCCCAAAATTTTCAACTCGGCACTTAGAAAGTACTAAAAATTAAAATCCCTTAATGACATTTTTTTGAAAAATTCAATTAACAAATGTAGTAAATTGAAAATTGACACCTCAAAATAGAAAACGCATGGTGTTTTAGCAAAAACAAGTGAAAAATGCATTTTAACCAGAATTTTACCAGCGTCAACATTTTTACTCACATTTTGAGTCTACAAAAATGCAAGAGTTAAACTTGTGAAACCTCGTCCAGCAAAAAAGTACTCAGCACTTCGGAGAGTACTCGCAGAGTTTACAAACTGTGGGTTTATAGTCCTTAGCATTTAAGAAGCCAACCATTCAACAAGGAGGCAATGATTCCCAAGTGACTAGTATATTTAGCGGAGCGCTCTATACTAATGACAATATGAATCGAGCAAGTTTGGATAGGTTTAGAAGAATGAGTTTTTCTTCTATTCATTTCTCTCTATTGCACTAGGAGGAAAGAATCTAATTTTCATCGACTCCAACATCAAGGTCTATTGACTACAAACTGTAGTCAGCATAAAATGCATATTGTTATGTTTGATAAATTTTTTTCTATTAAGTGTAATTTAACAAAATATTACATCTCACAGTTCAGTCCCAGCTATAACAGCAGCGGAATAACAATATAATGGCAGCAGTATAACACTTTCAGCTAAGTATGAACAGTACAGAGATAATTACATCTCCAAAGCCTACAAAATTGGAGATACTGTCTGCACAAACTACAATAACTACAAAAGAGACATGTTTAACTAGATTCAAGAGACCCATCCCATAGTGCCTTCCATCCAGATTGAGACCTTGTCCTAGTTAGCTGGGAGTACTCCTGCCTCTGCAATAGCTATCTCAGGCCTAGCAACAGCTAATGGAGTAACTATCTCTGCAATGTTGCCTGAACTCTGCCCACTGGGTTGTCCATTCCTCTTCCTATCTTCAAGCTCTGTAAGTTTTTTAGTGCTTTTTCAAACGGAGTTATTTCCTCCCTGCTCCTCGACCATGTGTAACCACTGTAAATCTCCCAGATAAAGATCCTTATGGTACCATCCTGAAGCAACTTCTCAAACTTATCTTTGGCCAACTTTTTTCATGCATCATTTTGACAATTAACGTCAATGACACAATAATTGAGATAAATAGAAGCTACTTTGCACACATACCCAAGTTTAGATTGATCACATAAGTATAAGTGCAATTTCTGAAGGAAATAAGTTAAACTTAAATTATATAGAAGGTATAGGTTATATGTTATGAGTCTCCTGAGAGACTCAGTAAGCTCTCTAGATCTGCTACTAAAAATATTATCATTCCTAAGTTACCAGATTGACCATAGCACTTCAATGGAAAGGATAGACCAAATAATATAAGATTCTTTCCTGAGATAAGGGACCCATCCACTTACAACCTCCCACCTACTGATATTGCCATCAATTATAATGCCAAACATGTTCCAAATCTCCTTAGCAATCATGCAATCAATGAAAATGTGTTTTACTGTTTCAGGCAATCTACAGAATGAGAAAATATTCAAGTCTCCCTCAGGTTTCAGAACAGCGAGTTTAAGGAGGAGCAGTTTCCATAGGTAGCATTTTCTCTGGGCCTCAACAGGTGTGCCCCACAGACCATTAAATGCATTAAGCCATGAGGAGGGATCAAGGTTCAGGTTCCAGCAGCTATTAAGGTAGGAAAGGATCTCATCATTGTCAGCAATATGTGAATAGATAGCTTTGGCTTTGATACAATGCAGGGGTGTATCATCTTTCCACTTGAAGTGAGAGAGATTGTCCATGTTTGTCACACAGAACTTGGGGCATAGATACATGACTCTGCGAGTCCCGAGCCGAGTCAAGGCTCCAAAGTTTTTTGGCCTCTGGACTCTGACTCGACCGAGTCCTGCAAAGTCCTACCAAGACTCGCAAAGTCCATGGACTCTCCTCTCCTGACTCGGTGAGACCTGTGGCCAGGACTCTGTCGTGGCCAGCTGAGCCATAAAGTAAAAAATAAACATTTTTTAATTGTTTTAACAATTTTTTTTTGGCTTATATGATCATAATGCAATAGCAAGTTCCAAAACTTTGAAATGGTGATTCCCAATAAGACAACCAATATGGAGTAGTAAAAAATGTCTTGCATGTAGCAACTAGCAAGTATAAAACATAACAATTTGTCTATAAAGCAGATTGCAGATAGGATTTCACTAAAAAATATGCCAAAAAAGCAGTGTCATATCACAAACTGTAATCACAATGTCCTGGAACCAAGTATTAAAACAACACTATCAAATTTGAAAGCATTGCAACAAATAAAATGCTTTCCTTTTAAAGAATTGGACATCTCCAGAACAATAAAAGAACAGTTTTAAGGCTTGTTAAAGATTGAAAAAAAGAATGTTTGTTAAACCAGTCATTTGACAAAGTTAAAAGATGATGACATTTGAGCAATTATGTACTTGATATCATTCCAAAAATTCATAATGATCTTTCTAATCTACTATGAAAAAAAAATTTAAGCGAAGCTAATATGAAATAACTTGCATGGTAGAAGAATAAAATATGAAATATGTTGTAAACACTTGATAATGATATGCCACTCCGAGGGAGCAACCTCATAGTCCACTTCAAGGGAGATACCACCAACAATCTTCAACGTGAACACAATACTCAACATGATGATAATAAATAACCTATACCTTCTATATAATTTAAGTTTAACTTATTTCCTTCAGAAATTTGCATTTATACTTATGTGATCAATCCAAACTTGTGTATGTGTGCAAAGTAGCTTCTATTTATCTCAATTATTGCATCTTTGACGTTAATTGTCTAAATGATGCATGAAATAAGTTTTAAATCCTTAAAAATGTTTGAATTTCTTGGGTTTTTATATTTGTCAAGTCCTTGCCAAATTTGGACGTCGAGTCCGAGTCTGAGTCTGAGATCAACTTGTCGGGTCCGAGTCCTGTAACTATGACTTGGGAAGGGATAAAGAAACCCAGGCCTCCCTAAGCATAGAGTATGTTCTCTAGTGAGATGTGGGATGTCAAAGGTAGAACATAATTCATTCCATGAGACCAAGTGACCATCTTTTCAGATGTCTCCCAGTCTCTTAACCCCCTTATCTTTCCAACACCAAGTTGAACAGCCTTGAATTGAAGCCAGTGGTTTCCCGTTATGATAAAGGTTCTGCCATAAGAATCTCTCTCCCCATATTTCATTACCATTTTTTATAATATTTTTATGAGCAATACAATGTCTCACTAATTCCCAAGCTTTCCAGATGGACTTGAAAATAATAGAGTTGTTTGGTTTGATAGCAAAGTTGCGAGCAAGCAGGTCACATAGGGGAAACCCTTTCCAATATGGGCTTTGTTTAGGAACAGATCTGTTGATGTTATGTCTAACCAGTATTTTCCACGGTTCCTCTCCTTTTAAAGCTCTAAATATCCATTTTGCAGCAAGAGAAATACCCTGTATTTTGAGGTCTTTTAAACCAAGACCCCCTTTACTTTTGCTTTTAGTACACCAATCCCACTTCACTGCATGCTTTTTTCTATTACATATCCAATCTAACCAAAGAAAAGTTCTAATTTGCTTCTGAATATGTTTAAATTGGTAATTATGGAACAACCATGCTGAAGTATAATAGATGCTATTGGATCAGAGGATCTTCTAACAAACCTGCATTTTGTCAGCCAAGGAGAGGTACTATCTATTCCATTTACTCAACTTCCTATCAATTTTCTCTTTTACCCAGCACCACATTTCCTTCAAATTTGGGGATAAAGCAAAGGGAATACCCAGATATTTGACCTGATGCTCTGGGCCCCCCACATCAAAGAGTATTTATTGAACCATACTGGGGGCCGGCTCTCCCATGCTAGCATTATCAATTTGGAAAAAGAAATTTTGCTCCCTGAGGCTTCACAAAAAATGTCCATTTTCTTCATGAGAGCCTGCAAGTTATCTTCTTCCAATTTAACAAGAATAGCAGCATCATCCTCAAATTGAATATTGGAAAATTCCATCTGATTAGGTAAAGTAATACCTTTTACCTAAGTGAGAGGAGACAGTCTTGTTGATGTGAGTTTTGTTCCACTACAACATGTAGAATCGAACACTTAGTATTCCAAGATGAAATACCAAATATTCAATCCTCTCTTGAATAAGGTCAATCCTTATGCTAAGCTTGCAAAGTAAGATCGCAAGGTGACTTCAAGATTCCTTCAATTGTGGACACTCGCTCAGTTAAATAATGTGATTTGTTGGTAATCACTAAGGGGACTTACATCAGTTCATTCAAGGCTTGTCAATAACGAACTTCTAAAGATTTGGGTTCACAATGTGCAATGAAAATATAGTTTGATTTTTCCAACTTTTAACTTTTCAACTTAAACTTAAACTTCTAATTCCTACTAATCCTACTTAATCAAGAATGCAAGAAAGTATGGATGAACTTGGACTCTACTAGATGTAGCTTTATCAATGACTCCACCCACCTAGTGCAAGCTTCTAAGGATACACTCAAACTGTTTTCATATCAATGTCTACCCTCTTCAATCCCATTAATGGATGCAAACTAAAGATTGGATATCAATTGAAGTTAAGTACAATCACTAGCTCACCACACAAGGCACTCCTACCATCAGCAAGAGGCAAGTGGCCTAGTTTTGTTCGAGTCAAGCAAACAAACATCCACAATTTCTTTCATCCAACTAACTATTTCTAAACAACATGAAATAAAATCTTAAGCTAAGTGAGGAAATATGGATCACCATGCAATAATGCAAACTTGATCTCAATAATTCACCATGCAAGACACAACAATGAAAAGTAGAGCAAATTTGGCATTATATTAGCAACAATTCTCAACAAGTCCCGTTTTACAAATGAGAGGGGTGGGGTTTATATAAAAGCCCCAATTACAATGAATGGCCAAGATTGATTTGAAACCAACGGCCCAGATTAAACCACTAAAAAACCCTAATTAGGGCAACCAAACATAGCCAATAGAAATGAAGCACCACAAAATGAGCAAATGAAAAAATTACATTCCATATCCCCTTGAGGATGAACCAATGAGAAAATAATATGTTCCACATGTTCATTTGTGGATGATTTTGATTGGATAATCTTGGAGATATCAACTTGGAGCTCACTGATTGGTTGAATGATGACTAGACGCCACCTCAACTTGTTCACCTTTGATCCTTGTTTCAATTCTTCATTCTCCTTTCTTTAGGAAATTCTCTAATTGAACTTGCTCTTTTCTTGAAGTAATGGGTTTCCCCCCTATTGATCATGGACTTGTAAGTCTTTATATCCTTGAACCCTTGATGATGATTATCTTTCTCATTTGTAGACTCTACTTGCACAATTTGTTCATCCCTGCGTGGTGAAGTCTTCCTCTAGCCTTGATCGTTCATAAGGACAAATTGGAGTCCCTAACAACTTGTCCTTGAATTGAATCGTGTTTATCCTTGTGGAAAATTGATGTGAATAGGGACAAGTTGATCTCCCTATAAGGCAATCCTTATTCTTCAAGCATTGAATCAAGTGGAAAATTGACTTGCATAGGGACACATGAATGTCTTTGAATTGAATCCTGGAACTTATCCATGGACTCCTTTAAATCCAGACTTGTCCCATGTCTGTGCTTGATGGAGGCTTGACCTTGAGATAATTCCTTCAACTCGATCCTTGAACTTTATTTCCTTTGTCCCAGCTTTGAAGTGCATTGTCATCTATGGTGGAAATTCGCTTGTCATAGGGATTAATTGATTTCACGCTCCTTGTTCAATCCTTACTTTGATTCTTGCTCATCTCCTGGTGGAAAACTGATAGGGACAAGGATAAAATGAAGTCCTTATAAAATTTTCTTTACTTTCTCCTTGGTTTTGTCACCTTAGTCTCTGAATGGAAGATCAACTTGCATAGGGATTTTGTGATATATTTAAGATTGTTCCATCCTTGTCCTCCTTGCTTATCAATGTCTCACACAATCACTCCTACAAAAGAGAAGGCATGAAGTTAATGATCTTGTAAGGAAATTTGATTAGGAAATTAACTTTAGTCCCCTTAAACCCTTGATTTCACCACCAATTTGGAACTTTATGACTTAGAAAAATCATATTTGAAGACTGCAAATGGAATCCAAAACTAAGTATGACAGTCCTAAAGTCTGAGGACAAAACTGGAAATTAAATCTGAGGATTAAGTCCAGAGACAAACCGATTTAAGAGCATAAAATAGTCCCTTCGCTGCCACACACTTAGAAGAAAAAAATCAGATTTTTGAAGTCATGAAATGTGAGAAATTTTCTGAGGACACATGTCTGAAGACATGATCTGCAAACGGGTGCAATCGGATTGTGAGGATATTAAAATCATAATCAAATTGATTTATTTAGACTTCAAAATGCAAGGATCAGACCTCTGCACAAACTCTGATTTCTGAGGACAAACCTGCAACATGTCCAAAAACTTGGAAATCAATGCACCACTTAGCCAAACATCACTCCAAACATGCATTGTGAGGCCTGATAATGGGGAATAAGTCCTAGGTTCAGATTGGTTTTTGAGACAAATTCTGAGAATAAGTCTGAAGACATCCCTTCATTCTCAGAACTAGTGACTTAGACTTCAGAAAATCATCCCATTAATTGACTAAAGCACATTCCAATCAAGGTTTACGGATTAGAAGAGAAAGAACAAACCTTCTAACTAAAAGATGTAAATCTGATTTCTGAAGACGAGTCTGAAACTTACCCTTTTTCTGGATGATTTTAACCCCCAAACTTGTTGTTTCTTGCACAAAAATACCTTCCGAAGACTCAGCAACAGACTCCTTGAAGATTGGATGAGTTGGTGAATTATAGGATTTTTTTTTCAAAATCACCCCTGTTTTGGTAGTTTTCAGATTTGGTCTGAGGACACTTAAGTTTCAGACCTTCCAATGGCCTCAAGATAGATCAAGAATAGTCCGTAAAGGTCTGCAATAAATTCTAGATCAGCTTGTTGTCATAAAGAGAAATTATTATCAAGTAAAAAAAACGATTTTCAGACCCAGCCCTCAGATATTTGCTCATTACTCACTCACCTTAGCCCCTTAATGCCTGAAATCAGTCGCAAATGATGTGCTTTGGAGTGGAGAATAGTTTGCAAACAAGTGCTGGAGGTTTTAGGTACTTAGAGAATTTATGTGATTTTTCAAAAAGAATCACCCAGCTGGAGGAGTTTTCAGATTTGGTCTGAGGACACTTAAGTTTCAGACATTTCCCAGATTCAGATTGCTCTTGAAACACCTGGAAATCGCCACCCTTTAATTTGCAATCATCTTTGGGCAGGTTTGAACATTTAAGAATTTCCCATCATTTTGCAAGAAAAATCACACCCCCCAGCCATTGCTTCAGATTTCGATTAGCATATTCACCATTGGCAGCTCCACTTTGCTTTCAAATTGGTTTTAAAACTCAGAATTTCCTTCCCTTCATGCCCACCATGGATCATAGGCAGACTTGGATGCTTGCAAAAATCTCTAAGGTTGCTGGTCTTGCTTGAACTCTCTGATTTCTCCTTCTTCCAGCTTGGACACTTAGCCAATTTGTTGTCTTTTAAATAGCTATGGCTTCCTCTTTTAAAGTGGCTTTGGCTTTACTATTCACCCACACAAGCAGTGTGGGATTAAACTTTTATCCTTCTAAAAGCTTCAACTTTATTATCATTTTCCCATTATATTTTATTACTTTATTTTAATTAATTATCATAATGGGGAAAAACGATCCATGCTTGGACTCTCCAAATTCGGCTAAGTCCACAACTTGTATGGACTTGTAACCATGTCCAAACTCCAACTCCATCCATGCAAGGTGGAGAAAATTGATTTAGGCTTGGATAGAATCCACATTACGCTTAGAAAAATTTGATCTCGCTTTGCCATCACAAGGGGAAAATCGACCCTAGTATGGACATCCTAACTTGTATGGACTTGTAACCATGTCCAAACTCCAACTCCATCCATGCAAGGTGGAGAAAATAGATCTAGGCTTGGATAGAATCCACCTTACGCTTAGAAAAATTTGATCTCGCTTTGCCATCACAAGGGGAAAATCGACCCTAGTATGGACATCCTTGGTACTTAGAAAAATTTTACAATTTAGCTCCAAAGGGGAAATTCAACCCTAGTTAGGATGGTTCTTATACATAGAAAATTTTCCACATTCCATACTCCCCTTGAGGGAAAAAACACCCATGTCAAGACATCTCCAATACTTAGAAAACTTTCGCATTCCATAATTGGCCTCAAGGGAAAAACAACCCTAGTCTGGACAAATTCCAAACTTACACAAATTTGCAAGTCCATACTCAGTCTTGGGGGAAAAACGACCCCTGTCTGGACACTTTCCAGACTTAGAAAACATTTCAAATCCAAACCCACTCTTGAGGGGAAGAACAACCTCTGTCTGGACAACTTCCAAACATAGAAAAATTGCAACTTTCCAAACTCACTCTTCGGGGAAAAATGACCTCTGTCTAGACACTTTCCAGACTTTGAAAGTTTTCAAGGAAATGCTATCCAGAGTGGTGGAAATTCATAGTATGCTTGAATATTGTCCCCAACACTTAGAATTTTTACATGAAAATGCCAAATAATGAAGGGAAATTCATGTATAGTCCGGATTTTGATCAAAATATGAAGGGAAATTCATGTATAGTCCGGATTTTGATCAAAATATGAAGAGAAAATCATGTTGAGTCCGGATTTTGATCAAAATATGAAGGGAAATTCATGTATAGTCCAGATTTTGTGTATCTTTATAAAGAAAAATGATTTTCCTTAGGAATTTGGCCATTTTGAACGTGAAAAATCAATTTTTATAAGAATTTTAAGGCCCTTATGCATGGAATATGCCTTTATATGGAATTTTGGACTAATTAACTAGCCACAATTTAAATACACGGGATTTTACGTTCAACCCACTATAACATGACCCCAATAGACTTTACTTTTAAAGTTCCCACTTACGATCGCAGCTCGGCCACTTTATTTCTATACCACCCCTCAGTCTCTTAAAGCTCTGAATTGCCAAACTTACCGCCAAAAGCCTAACTAACGTAACAACTACAAGCAAAAAGAGGGGGTCCCCATTTGCAATGGGTTATGGTGCGAAAACCTCACAACAAGTCCCTCAAAAGACAATACATTGCATAAACCACAATGACAAAAACAGCAGGAGCCAAGGGGCATCCTTGTCTAATAGAGCTAGTAAGATCGCAAATCTCAGATCTACTTCCATTAACTTCAACACAAGCCTTAGCATCTTTCATTAGAGTTCTAACCATCTGACATAAGTGATTAGGAAACCCCAAACTCTCCAGCATCATTAAAATAAAGGATCATTCAATCTTATCATAAGCCTTTTCAAAATCAATCAATAGCATAGAGGCATTTTGACCAGATTGCTTGGCCCAGTCTATTGCCTCCTAGCATGTGAGCAAATTCTCCAAAATATACTGGCCTTTTACAAATCTTGTTTGGGTCAGGTTAACTATCTTAGGAAGGCCAGCCTCCAATCTCCTAACCAATATCTTAGCTAAAAGCTTATATGGTACATTCAGAAGCGTAATTGACCTCCAATTCTTGATAAGAGTATTATCTCTATCTTTATGGATAAGCTTAATTAGTTTGTTGTTTATTTCCTCCCCTACAGAACCCACCTTTGCAGCTTCTCTATAAACTTGTAGCAGATCATCACTAATCCATTACACATGTTTCTTGTAAAACTCAATAGGAAGCCCATCAGGCCCAGGGGCCTTGTCATTCTTAAGGGAAAGGATAGCATCATTAATCCCTTTATAGTTACCTCTTTGCTAAGCCTCTCAGCATCCTCCTTAGATATTTTATTTGGGTTAATACTTCTAATGCAATCTCTAGA
Source organism: Thuja plicata (assembly GCA_018584345.1). Classification (NCBI taxonomy): domain Eukaryota; kingdom Viridiplantae; phylum Streptophyta; class Pinopsida; order Cupressales; family Cupressaceae; genus Thuja; species Thuja plicata. The sequence goes on along the minus strand of MU224675.1, from coordinate 2,742,898 downwards.
TACTTTTTTCCCTAGATGATCATCTTCAGAAGTGAAGAGATTATTATAAAACTAAATAAAAGCCATCATAATCTTTGCCTGATCATTGATACTCCTATCTCCTTCCCAAATGGTATCAATCTTCCCTTTTGCTTCTTTACTTCTAAGGAATTGAAAGAACAATTTGGACCCCTTATCTCAATGCTCCATCCAAGTCAATCTGGCCCTAGCTCTGAGCCCTTGGAGTTCTAATGTTTTGGAGCCTTTGCAGGCATCCTTAGCTTGGGTAAGGGCCAGCAATGCCTCGCCAATAGAGGAGTCATTCTCAATAGTCTCCTCAGCCTTAACAAGCATGTTATGCATAACTGTCTCAGCAGCTCGAAAGTCTTTGGCTTTCTTCCTACCCACAGTCTGGAAAAGGATCTTCCAACTTTTCACACATTGGCACCAATTCTCCCTAGCACTCCCAAAAGTGACATTCCATCTAATAAACTGTCTAATGATGTATACAACATGTGTCAAATCTTCATCTTGCAATAATCTAGAGTTAAGGGCAAAGGCGTCCCTTTTAGGATTATGAGTATAAACAGAAGAACAGAGAGTAGTTGTAGCAAAAATATGGCGATGCTCAGAGAGAGAAAGGGATAACCTGTTGGATTAGGCTGAAAGCTAATCTCCCAAGAACACCTGCATGCAAACCTGTCACATGAAGAAGCAAGATACAGATACAAGAAGAGAAAGTTATGGCGGCCAAAAACCCAGAGGAGACATCGTATGCAACAGAAAACAATATATTAATGATATGTTTCTAGATTACAATGTGATGTAAAAGAACTCCATCTAAAACAAAAGAGGTGAATCCTTATAAAGGAATCACGAAACCCT
>MU224675.1:2725102-2741740 GCA_018584345.1 Thuja plicata | reverse complement strand
CATGACCAGGTAGAGAAGACAATGTCTGAAGAGCTGATCAATCGAACCAAGGAAGCAATAGAACCAACAGGTGAACCCCCCCATAATGTTGAACAGGGAGAGGTGACAGGAACACTGAAATGCAATGGTAGAAACATCTGCAGAAAGAAGAATCAGGAACACCACGTGCAACAGAAGTACAAGCACAAGATAAAGGGCGGTGTCACCGACACACAGCATGGGCTAATGTCGTGGAAGGTATGCTCACTTGACAAAGGTGGATGAGCACAAAATGGCATAACATCATAACCCCCCATGGCACTTTATAACTGAGTGCAAGTACAACACACACAAGGTATTCAAAATCCCAGAACTGCAGAAGTAGACACTTTATCACAGTGCATTTACAGAAAAAAAAAAATGCAACAGAAGAGATACAACAAGCTCAGAAGTCAAAAAGATGAGCCAGAAGAACAGTAGAAGAGATCCCAGGACCTGTAAAACCCAAGTAATCCGCCAGAGTGCAAAAACTGCCAAACTCGGAGGAGAGATAACCTGGAGCAGAATCTGGAAAACATACTCCTGTAACTGAAAACTACACTGAACCAGCTTTCCGACGATATCTGGTTTGCCAAAAACGGATTCCGGATGAGCAAGATAGGGCTCCCGGAAGGCAAAAACAAACATCAGACTTCAACAGCAAAAAACGTTGTCAAAATAGCAGAGCCAAAAATCCTAATCACCATAGTCGGAAAGAGCTTTCCGACGATATAACGAAGTCCAAAAAAGGCCTCCGTATGCTCCAGATAGAGCGAAAAAGGCGATAAGGGCTCAAAATTGCTCCAAAAGGCAGGAAATAAGCCCCTGGGGCTAAAAGAAATAGGCCCCCTGGGCGCATGGCGCGCGCAGGGGGCTAAACTGGGGCCCATGGTCACCCATATGACCTCCACGGGTGCAAAAGAGGGCCCGGGGGCTGAATCCGGAGCCCTCGGTCGCCAAAGTGATCGCCGCCAAAGCAAAAAACAGCCCTAGGGGCTTAAACTCCCACCAGGCGGCGCCAAAGGGCGGAGCGGAGCGGGGAGGAGAGCCGGCGGGCCGCTGTGGGCGGCGCAGAGCCGGCGGGCCGCGGTGGGTGGCGGCGGAGCCTGTGCTGGCAGGGGCCGGGAGGCGGCGGGGCCAGGGAGCGCAGAGGCCGGCGGAGCTAGGGCTGGCGGGGGCCGCTGCCGGAGGCGCCCGCAGCCGGTGGTGGTGGTGCGGCAGCGGCACGGTGGCGGAACCATTTGGAAAACGATGGCAGTGCTAAAAATTAAACCAAAAACCTTTGAAAAATAAGGTTTTTTTTATTTTTTTTTATTTTTGCCTCAGTTTCCGTGCCGTACGACACAGGAAACCAAAAAATTTTGCCTCAAAGTCCACTGGTCCAAAATGGACGAATTTTATGTCGTTTCTAGGGTTTTGGGGTGCTCTAAGCTCAATGGCAATGTCCGTTTGAGCCCAAAGTGACCATAACCAAAGCCTGCCCCTGAAACACCACAAAAATCACTAAAAAACCTCTGAAACCCTCTGTGTCTGGTACGCTTCAACGAAGCACGAACAGCGAGCAGCAAGCGAGCTCTGATACCATGTAAGATTAGGCTGAAAGCTAATCTCCCAAGAACAACTGCATGCAAACCTGTCACATGAAGAAGCAAGATACAGACAGAAGAAGAGAAAGCTATGGCAGCCAAAAAGCCAGAGGAGACATCGTATGCAACAGAAAACAATATATTAATGATATGTTTCTAGATTACAATGTGATGTAAAAGAACTCCATCTAAAACAAAAGAGGTGAATCCTTATAAAGGAATCACGAAACCCTAAAAGGGAAACCCTAAGGTTAGCTAAAGCAAACTAGAGTGAATAGGTGAGTTAGTAATTAGATCGAAATGATTTAATTAATAACTCAAAGGACTATTACTCTAACATAACCTTCACATAGCACCCATTATTGTCTTTTATAAATTGTAACACCCCCTTGTTTGCATAAAACGTGTCAAGTCTACTATATATCCTTTTAGTTCCCTTCTGAAAATAACACCAAGTATACCATATACCATTAAAGTCACTTTTCATGCCAACTAAAGGATCACACAATATTGTCTTGTTAAGCATCTTATACCCAAAAAATCTCTCCTTCCCTTTCCATTCAAACTTGTTGCCCCCCTAACTTGTCTGAGGGGCATTCAACCACATTGAAGTCCTCCCCCGATAAACCATGGAACATCTTCCAACTGATCCATCAATCTCTTCAGATCAATTCTTTCTCTATGATTATTGGAAGCATAGATTGAGCAAATTCCAAACTCATTATCCTTGTCTTTGCATATCACCCAGACCAGCGTATTACAAGGGGAGCACCCCCATCTGGATATACGTCTCCTCCATATATGACTAACCATAATGATTCCACCACCTTTACCTTTGTCATGCTTGGTGGTAAAGTATTCAGCATCTCGCCATATACATGTTAAGTTAACATCCTGTGCAAATTGTACAGCTTTAACCTCATGTACTAGAAGGAAGTCCACATTACCAAACATCCTTAGCAACCTTTTAACCACATATTTCTTGTCTGGGGATTCAAGTCCCCTAACATTCCATGAAATACAATTTATTTCCATGAGATATTAGGGGGAAGTATCCATGGATGACTTGAATGACTTATAGCATTCAAGCAACTGACCTTTAGAGTTTTTTCTTTCTTCTTTTTCTTTCAAGAAAGACTAGAGATAGACATGTTGTGAGGTTTTCACACCATCACCCCAAATCTTGGGGACCCCATAGCAGCATTTCTCCAGCCCGAGTTTGAAATTTTGAGTGAAATTGAGATGTTTTGAACGTAAATGAGGAGCGATTTGCGAAGTCTAGATTGACAATTTGGCTAAGTCTGGTAATTTGGTGACATTGGCGATTTTGCAAATCCAAATTGAAGATTTGGATTAAGAGATGGATTTTGTGATGATGGTTTTAATTCTGGGAAATTTCAAGCCTAAGTGTAGAATTTGGTTTTTTAAGTGAAATTTGGTCTCCCAGCTTTGGTATTTTTGGCTAGTAGGCTCCTGCAAGTTTAAATTTCGGCAAAGCCACCCTTGCAAATTTTCATATTTTTGGCATGGTAAGTCTTACAAGTTACAATTCCTGGCATGGTGATTATGTCATTTTTTTTCTACATGATGACCGTGACATGATTTTGGGAGTTGAAATTTTAACTTACAATTTTTTTGATAAATTTGAGCTTTGAGTAAAAATTGATCTTGGGTGGAAATTTGGAATTAATTTTGAAAATTTTGCCTTAAGTCTGGAATTTCTAGCTAGGTGGTTCTGTCATTTTTGTGTATTAACTACCTCGCCCCAATTTCATTTCTGGCAAGCCACCTCTTACAAAATTTCCATTTCTAGCGAGCCCACCCTTACGATTTTTAACATCATGACTACTTCATCTTGGATTTCTAGCAAGGTGCTTCTAGCAAATTTTTTATTTTAAAATGGGAGTGAAAATTATTTTTGGTGAAATAAATTTTGCCTAAGGCATTTTCGACGATTTAATCTTGCAAGGCAAATTTTGAAATTAAAGGGAAATTTTAGACTTGAGAAATTTTAGAACAAATTTGGGAATACTGGCTCTGTCAAGTCTTGCACCAACCCCTTCGCCCAAAATGAATTTCTGGCTAGGTGTTTCTGATATTTTTGTGTATGAACCACCTCCCCCATATTCATTTCTGGCATGCTAGTCCTTACAAGTTTCAAATTTGGGAAGGGTGGTTGTGTCAAAATTGTGTATGAACTACCTTGCCCAAATGCATTTCTGGCAGTGCGGTTCTCGCAGGCCCTATTTTTTGGCAGAGTGGTTCTCACAGGCCCTATATTTTCAACAAGCTACATCTTGCAATATCAAGGTAAGTAAATACGATTTTCATCAAGGCTTTTATTGCAAATTTCGATGCATAGCATCTCCCATTGATTTTGAATTTTATGTTAAATTGGATGCTTGTATTTTGGGCAATTTGTTTTGGGTCTTATGATGGTTAGATTCAAAGCTCTTTGGGGCTATATGGTACAAAGCTCGAGGTAAGTTTGGGGGTTGTCCTTTAACAATTTCCAAATTCAACATTTTAAGCCCCCCGTGCTTGTAATTTCGATTTATTCAAAGGGGCTTGTATTTTGTAAATTTCAAATCAATCAGCCCCGAGGTGAAACGTGTGGCCATTGGGAGGATAAATTAAACTTTAAAGGGATAAGCCCTGCCCCAAATGAGGTGTGTGAATTCAAAGGCACAAAGTTCAATGTCTTAAAGAGCAAACTTAATTTCAAATTTTGGTCGCCTTCCTTGATTTTAGAAGTTCAACATTTTGGGGCCCATGCTGGTTAAAATCAATTCAACTTAGCCCCCCGCCCCCCCCCCCCACCACTTTTCATTTTAAATTTCAAATTGGAGCCAAGAGGGCTGATTGATTTAATCATTTTTTTACCCTTCAAGTCGGCTTGGGTGGCTAAATTAAGTGGTGGATTTAAATTCTCCAAGGGGTGCGCTTTTAATTAAATGTTTTTATTCCCCATACAAGTCGTCCCCCTTTGGCAATCAGATTGGTATTTAAACTTTAAAGAGACATTTTCCAATTTCATTTTGCAAATAAACAAAGGCAGAGATCTGATTTTTATAAGTGCAGGTCTGATTTTCCTTCCAAGTGGGTACGAATTTTGTGTTTAAGGGCTTTGCGGGAGGTGTGAATTTGAGTAGAAGAGCTGGGCGATTTTTTTGATAGCATTTCCAGCCTCCAAATTCATACAATCAGCAAGCTAGGGCATCGAACTTCATCCATTCAACACTCAGGCCTGATCAAAACAAGATCGAATTTCCTCTAAAGGTGAAATAGCGAATTTTATTATGGAGGGAAGATCGCAGCCCTCTCAAGCTATCGTTTCATTAACGTCGTCTTAGGTTATTCTGATTTCCTCTTTGCATATTCGAATCAGAGTTGAAGGGCTGGAGCGAAATCAAAATTGGAGGCATTAGAAGACTTCTCTTTCCCATCTTCATTTCCAGATTCAGTCATTATGGTAATTTGTTCTTCATTTCCTGAATTCGAAGCTTACCCAATCTCAGCTTTTGAAAGCATTTGAAAACTTCTCCTTCCCCGTTTTCATTTCCAGAATTATCTTTCATTGGGGGGTTAGATTTTCATTTCAACTTTCGAAGGTAAGCTGATTGGTTGCCATGTTTCGAGGACTATTTTGAGGATTTGCAAATGCTTACCTGGGTTGATCGATTTCATTTTCAAAGACGTATTTCATCATGCTTAACCCAAGTCTTATGTCTTGAACATTAATTGCTGATGTTGATATGCTTTGGACAGAATTCTGGGAAGATTTGAGATCGAGGATGTGGTGGAGCCTCCACAATTTGGCACCATTTTCGTATCTTCCAAGTGACTGATTAGTCAAGAGACCAGCAAGCTATTTTATTTTCATCTTTTTCACATCTCTTGCATAAGAGAAGGTAAATGGTGCAAATTTGGGCACCTTGTAATGGTCTGATTTTAGATTTGGTTATCGTGAGGAGGGTCCTCCTTTGATCGAAGTTCACCAACGAAGTGGTGAACTTCCCTTGGTTTCGTTCTTGCTTTCCTAGCTTAGGAGGGTTGTTTTCGTTTCCTAATTAATCAATCAAACAAAGCAACACACACTAATTTCAACTAAGTCAACAATCTAATGCAAAATCCTAAGCTAACTAGTTGAGAAGGCTAAGTGAACTTTCAAATGAACATCAAATGCAATTCAATCTTACTTAATATGCAATTCATGACAATTCTCTAACTAGGTAAATTAGAAAGTTAAAATTTTACAATCTAAGTTGGATATCAAATCTAGGCACTAAATGTTTAAAGTTAATTGAATTTAACAAATGAAATAATCCTAAACCAATTAACTAATCAAAGTTCAATTCAAATTTGACGAAGACTTGTTTTGGTTAAGGGTAGTGATTCGGGCTTTGTGGTTTGTAGGTAGGAGCATGGCTGAGGCTACCTCCTCTAAAGGACAATGGTTGGCTCAAATCAAGAGGGATGCCGAAGATATGATGCCCAAGTCTCTCTTTCCATCCAAGAACAAGAAGGTTGGAGATACCAACCTAGGGCCAGTAAGCATGATACAAGTGAGGGATAGATTGACGAGGGGTAATCCCTCCAAGTTTGCCAAGAGGATGCTTTGGAATGGGATCATACAGGCAGCTGCTTCCCCCCTACCTTGCCATGTCCGAGTTAATTATGGAGTGTGCACTTCACTATGACTGTCAGTCTAAATCAGTCTGTTATGGGGTAATGACAAGAAGGTGTTAACCAATCTAAGTGACCAGGCCATTGAGGAAGTTTTTCACATCCCACACCACAAGAATGGCGCTTTCATGACAAAGGATCAGGCAGCTAAGCATTACAAAGATAACACTGATTACAACTTGGCGCTCCTATGCAAGCAATGGTTGAAAGAACCGAGGAAGCCACACTCAAGATTACCTAAGTTTACAAGGTCATATTTCAAAGAGGAATATGGCGATCTCATCCTAATGTTGGGTTGAGTCATGGTTGTCCCGCAGGCTACAGTGTTTGAGCCTTGGATGCATTACTTCATTGAGAATATAGTGAGTGGGGAGGTGATGTTTGATTGGGCACACATTATAAGTGAAAATTTGGATCTCTAGCTGAGGTTTGTGCAAGACTCAAAAATGTTCTATATGTGATCCTACCTCTTCTACATGATAGTGGGATTGTATCAATTTCCAGGATTGAAAGCTTTAGGCGAAGTGGGGAGAGAGTCAGGGCAATACATGGTGCATGAGTGCTATCCACAGCTACATTTGCACAGCACCAAGCACTTTAAGATATTCTATGATGCCTTTTCCATGAAGACAGTGAGAACATTACAAGAGGCACCTCAAAGGCGACTCACCCCTGATGCAAAGAAGTTGGTTAGAAAGTATGGTTGTTGGTACATCTAGTTTCAAAGGTTTACTTATATCAGAATTGTCGGAAGCACATGTTGTCCAAAGAAGCTTCCAAGATATCCACCAGACAGATTGATAGTGATGGAAGTAATCAGGCAGCTTAGGCACTTTGACAAGATCCAAAAGCAAAAGAACAAAGCAGGAGTTGTGTTTCCACTTTAGGAGGAGCAGACAGTTGTCATAATCCCACCGCCACGGCCGCTGCAGAGGAAGAGATAGAACTTTATGCCTTGGCACTTTATGAAGGAAGGCAAAGCTTTGATCCCAACAAGCAAATCAAGACAGCTTATGGAAATACATACAAGCATATTCACCATATTGAAGACTATTGGGCCAACACAGCCAATGATCTTGATGTAAGGAAGCGAGCCTTCTCTAAACTCACAGTAGATATGATGAGATATTACAGATGGAGAGGACTCAATATTCCAGACCAACTAGAAGATGATAAGAAGATATTGAGGGAGAGTTTGAATCAATAAAGATGCATGAGTTGGAGTCTATCGAGTGTGGCAGTGATTTCGATCCTTCCTTGGAGACAATAATGAAGCCTGTAGATCTACAAACCCGGGATTGGTTCAATAGGAAGATGGCTCGATTACAGGCAGAGGGTGTCCCTCTCACATATGAAAACATGAAGTTAGTAGAAGAATTTCCAGAAGAGTCCTTTGGGCAGCATACAAATGTTGGCAACGTACAAATAGAAGCAAATAATAGAAAAAGAAAGGAGTTGGAGAGTGGAAAGGAGAAAGAGTGTGATGAACCACCAGTGAAGAGACAGAACTTGAGTACTGTACCATCCAGAGAGAGTGCCACCTCAGTCCAGAATGAAGTTGTTAAAAACATTGATGAGGAGACCTCACTTGAAGTGAATTCAGATTCATCTAGTAGTTACAGCTATAGTTCGGATTACTCTCCACTCACCCAAAATCAGACGGCTGGAGGTTCTTCTGTCCCAGCAAATAGAGAAATTGAAACAATTGACGTGGAGGCTCTATCAGTCGATATTGGAAGTCAAGCACCTAAGAGGACTGATGAGGTCTTACCCTTGGCAGATGAACCAAATTTAGAGATAGGGAGATGTACTGCACCAGCATGGTTGAGAAAGTTCCTTAGGCCTAGAGGAGAGGTTGCACCTGTGCAACCAATTGAGATTATTGAAGAGATTGTAGACAAGGATGTAGTTGAGATGGATAGCCAGCCTATAGGGATTATGGCAAAAATTATCATGGGTGATTCAGGCACTCACAGGGTTCAGATTGCTATCCCCAAAGTAAGCAAGACACTTGATGATATCCAGGCCCATGAGTATGAGATAATTGAGCATGAGTTGGGAACTACTACGAAAGAGATTTACTGTGAGGAACTTCATGAAGGTATTTACACCCTCCATGAGAGATTGGAAAAAGAAATTGAGGAAAAGAACAAGTACAAGGAGGAAAATCAAAGGTTAAAAGCTTACTACAGGGAGGCTTGCAAACCAATCCAGCAGATAGATCATACAGCTATGCCACCACTTACATTGAGGCAAGGAGATATTGATGATATGGAGAATGTAAGGATCACTCTACAGGAGACTAGATCTTGGGTTGACAAGATTATCCAGGCAAGATTGGCTTTCTTGCCAGGGTTCGTGGAACAATTTCAAGCATTTATGGTTCAAAGAGCCAGGTTCTTTGGCTTTAATGACATTTGGAAGGATTTCCTCCCGGTCAAGGACAAGACTATTCCCCAGCTCTAGGCTATGATTAACACTCCTGAGAGATAGTTGGAAAAGACTAAAGTGATTAAGGTGGGAGAGGACATCATTGAGACATGGTATTTCACTTTACTCCACAGACAAGAGGTGTTAGAAGGAATCAGGAATGAGATCACTCATCTTGGTGTTGCTGTTCACAGCAGGGTATCAAGTATTCTAAGCGCCATTGGGGTTGCTTTTAACATTGAGGACATCAGAGAAGACAACATGAATATGGAGACTTTAGCTAAGAGGTTGAGATCTTTTGGAGGAGCTATTAAAAAAAACATTTGGGAGCTCTTTCATCTCTCAAGTTTCTCATGAATTTCATTATGGACGATTCAGTTGAACATGAAAGGACACTTGCTACAGCAAAGAGGGAGATGGATGCAGCTGAGAGGAGAATTCGATACACCCCTTCCCCTTCTTTGGAGGAGATCAACATTGTGTTGACCAAGTTCCTTGATTTGGCTAGAAAGATGAAAGACAAAGGAAAGACTATCTTAGAAGATCACTTGATGTAAACCCATGTGGCTATTTGCTTTCATGCGTTAAGTATGGATAGGTGTCTAATTCTGATTGGCTGACCATTTGGCACCATTTCATTGGCTGTCATCTTTGTAATTTTGCTATTGGCCCATTGGATGAGGTGCCCTTTTTTCATTGGCCGATAGGGTGGCAACCTTGGTTAGGGTTTGTGGGATTTAATCTAGGCCATTGATTCTAATTAAATCTTGGCCATTCATTGTACATCAGCCTCCTATATAAGGCCATTTTCTCTCATTTGTAAAGGTGGTTGGAGAAAATTGTTGCTAATGTAATGCCAAAATTGCTCTACTTGTCATCGTTGTGTTTTGCATGGTGATTAAGTTTGATCAACTTTGTGTTATTGCATGGTGCTCTTCTTCCACAATTAAAATAGGATTTTCATTTCAAGTTGTTAAAGTAAGAGTAGAGATAGATTGTAGATTGCATGAAAGTATTGGTGGATATTTGATTGGATTGACTCAAGTATACTAGGCCACTAGCCTCCTTGTTGATTGTAAGGAAGCCTTGCATGGTAAGCTAGTCATTGCACTCAAGTTCAATTGACGTTGGATCCTTAGTTTGTACTTCCAAGTTGGGTTAAGGAGCAAGCATTGATGTGAAAACCATTTGAGAACCTTTGAAGCTTTGCACTAGGTGGATTCAAGGTCGCAGGCAAGCCTCCATTTGGTAGTCCTAGTCCATCTGCTAATCCTTCCATTCATAGTTAAAGGTAGGGGTAGTGTAAGAGAATTGAGAAGTAAGTCAAGAGAAGTGTTTGAGTATACATTGCAAAGTTAAGTGTGACTACTATTTGAATGAGCTAACGTAAGTCCCCTTAAGTGATTAACCAGCGAATCACATCATTTCAATTGAGCTAGATATCCACAAGTCATAGGAACCTTGGAGTCATTCCATGATCTCAAATTGAAAAGCTTAGCATGGGAGATGACTTTGCTGAAGAGAGGGTTTGATACTTTATGAAAAGCTTAGCATCAACAAGACCCGCTAGGCCTAGCCTTTTCCTTTTGAACTCAGAGCTTTGCTCCGCTCCAAGGGTGGTAATATTTTGTATAATGCATTTGTGGTTCTTCTTACCCCTAATTTTGGCCTTGACTGCCTTCACTTCCCTTTCTTCAAAGGCAGCATCAACAGAATCCACCATGGTAGCACCCTTAAACAGCACAATGGCCCAGCTTGCTTCTAGCATATTGTCCTTGCTTTCAATAGAATTGTCCATATTACCAACATGAGTGGAGCCCTCATGATCTCCCTCTAGAGTCCTAGACATCCAGACCCGAAATCTCCACATGCTTCTGAGTATGAGTAGGAGGGGTGGAGTGGAGACAATAGTCTCAACACTATCTATGTGCACACCACTCAACCCTTCAGAGGGAGCACAATATGTAGCATCAACCTCAAGCACAATATGTAGCATCAACCTCATCATGTTTACAAGCACTGGGAGTGACCCTCAAGCTTGGAAAGGTTCTCCTCCCTACCATCCACACGCAGGAAATAACTAAGATTAGGGGTCTGGTTGGCCGGCATCCTAATCTCATCCCTACTATGGGGGATCATGGGGGTTTGTTCTTATTAGTAGTATCAATCAACTCCAAGCAAGAGCCTGATTTTAATTGCGCTTCAATCCTCATTCTACTTTCAACAATCTTCTTCATTTTACCAATGATGAGTTGTGCATTCAAAGTGCTGGGCTTAGGGGGTATTTGAGACTTAAGAGCATTAGACACTTCAACCATGGCGGCAGAATGAGCAGGGGAGTGAGCACCATTAGAGAAGACAACCTTTTTAACAGCATCAGAAAGGGCGGTAAGATTTTGAACCAGAGAAGCATGTCCATCAGAATCAGAAGTAACAAGAAGGGGGCCCAATGGGCGATCGGGAGAGGCAACAAGGTCAACAAAAGGGGTATAATGGGGGGATGAAGTCGGGGGACTTAAGTCCAAGTTGTGGGCTAGCGGCACCCTTTTCCTACCCATTAGGGTTAGTGGTGACAGGCTTACAATTTCACATATTCTTAACCAATCTATTATTTTTCTTCAATAAGGGGCACGCCTTCCTAAGATGCCCTTCTTTTCTACAAAGGAATCAGGCGTTGAGCCCACCCCAAAATTCAATAGGACAAATAAAGGATTCATTGTTCATCTCCACTTTAAATTCATCGGGGAGGTCAATCCTTGGTTTGAATGCAATAAGAAGCTAGCATCCATATGCAAGAGAAGGGTGGGGGATTCATCCATCCTCAAAACATTCCCAAAATATTCTAGGGTTTTAAGAATCAGTTTCCAAAGAGGTGGAATATTTTTAATAGTGTCCCACCTAGGGCACGAAAGTGTTGCAATCTCCTCATTATCTGCTTCGGGTCTCCACCCTATAGCTCTAAAGCAGGCACTTCCAATCTTCCAAAACTCCTTTCTACTAACATCTTTCTGAGACTTAGCATCCTTGAAAAAAATAATAAATAACCCACAATGAATCATTCTGCAAAAAGAAAAATGAAACCCTACCTTTTTGTTCCATACATTTTGTAGCTAGTTATTCATGTAGTTGCGGGTTGGAAGTTTGAAAGGGTCTAATACTACAAGAAAAACTGTAATATCCCTTAATCTATATGTTTCCAAATTAATGACCATGGTCATATCTTCATTAGGAACAACAAGAGTACCAGCATAAGAGGGCTTACCTCGTCCTTCATGATTTGGGTCTTCTTTTGCTGGTCCATGGTTCACAGCCACAAACTTAGCCTTATCCGTTGGGATCTGAGAACCTTCAACAACGAATTTGAACAAGATCTCGCTAACCCTAGTTTTACCCGCAAACGGAACACCATAAAATTCATTGCCCATACATAATGACCGCACACAACAATATTAAGGTGACGAGAACCATATTGGAGGGTGGGGAAGTCAACTTCGCCCAGGCCGAGCAAGGATTGCTCGTGGAGACGACCTTCCCACGAGACGAGTGCACAAGTTGCAGAGAAGATCTTCTCTGAACAATAATATATTATGTTTGATAATTTTGGTTATTTGGCAATGTATTAATTGTCCAAATTAAGTTTGTTGTCACTCTTGGGTAGTTATATGTGTCGGTTGGTTGACAATTGTGTTCCTCTTGGAAACCATTGGGTCCTTTAAATATGTTGTGCATCATCAAGGAAGGTAGTATGGTATAGTTGAATGAATGGAATCCTTGGTTGAACATCTCTAGTCTTCTTCTCTGTAATAGTTTCATGAGCCAAGAAAGACAATTTATTCATGTATATCTTTATTATTATTTCATGCATGTAACTTATTAGATATAGCAGTAAACATTTGGTGTCATTGCCTTAAAAGAAATCAAGTTAGAGTTGTGTGATTCATGCCCTTAGATCCCAATAAAGGCGAGATGAGGCCACAAGGTGGTCAAGACCAAGTGATCAGGCAACCCTTAAGGATTTTAGAATAAAGAGAAGAAAGAAGAAGACACTGTCAATCTCAGGAGAAACCGAATTGGAGGATGTGAACCAAAGACCCTTGGATGGAGAGAGACGAGGACGAGTCAAAGCCAAAAGGACCCAAAGTGTTAGGGATGCTAGAGGAGGACGTGTAGAAGATGCACGTGTGGCAGAGAGTGCGGGGAAAGCACCGAGATGTGGCGGTCAAGAAAATCCACCCAGGTCCAACACACAAGGGAGCAAGCAGGCTAGAGAGATAGTGACTCCTCTGACAAGTTTGAATGTGGATCAGCAGAAATTGCCGAAGTTCACGGGGAACATGTCAAAAGATCCTACAAGGCACTACAAGACATGTGAGACTTTCTAGATAGCAAGCGGGACAGGAGGACATGGATTTTTGGTTGAGAGCGTTTCGAACAACGCTACGGGGTATAACCATTAAATGGTTCACAAAAATGGATGCTTCATCCATAGCCTCTTGGGACCCGCTAAAGAAGGCATTCAAGGCAAAGTTTAAACTGTTACACAATGACAATGAGATCATAGCCAAAATTTATAATACTAAACAAGGGAAGAATGAGAACATACAAGCTTACAATTGTAGGCTCAAGGAATTAATGGTTAAGTTAGAGGATCAACCAACTGATGGGTTGAAGAAGAACCAATTCGGATTGATCCCCTCTTTGCACAAGAAAACAAGAGCGGTACCTTTTTCCTCGTACGTCAATGCTTACAATCAGACAATGCACATCGAGAGTGAAAATAATACATCTCCTCGAAGGAAGAGGATGGAAGACAATGATGAGAGCATTGAAGAGAGCAACAATAAAAATTTGAAAAGAGTCCAAGCCCTACAACGTGATATGACGAGAATGATGAAAGAATTGAAGATAGAGAAAGGAACCAATAAAGAAACTAATGGTGTACGGAGTGCAAATTGAGGTAGGCACACAAAAGGTAATTGTACTGGAAAGATGTTTAGTGAGATTTGCCAAGTGACAAATCATTCCATAAAGGAGTGCCCATATAATTTGAGGAATAGAAGTATGCAAAGTACTCCACAAAGAGAGAGTCCACTCCATTAAAACCACAAGATGTATCTCCAGGCAATATGGAAATCAATGAGGGAGAAATCAAATACCATACGACCCTAGAGGACATCCTCTCATATAGTGACGACAATGTAGAGAATGGGGACACTTTGGGAGAGACTACCAAAATAAGAAAGCCAACATATAATTATTATGCAAATGGTGCGGACCAAGTGACCTTGAAGATGTCAACTTCCCAAAGCAAAAGAGTATTAATATGCTAGACATGGAGGAACAAGACGAGACAATTCTCGCAATCACAAGAGCACAGACGAAGAAGGCGGAGTACCTAAATCCTCGTAGAGAGAAAGAACGACTCCGAGAAACCACAACAAAAGTAGAACAAGTCCTAGCTAAGGAATAAATAACGTCCAATAGCATTGCAAGTATGTCATTGCGATCAGAGTCAAAGAAGAACGTAGTTCGGCAGGTGCTACAAACAACTATACACATCAAGGTGACAGACTTTCAAACTATGTTGCAACTGAAAGTGGCAATTACTAGCTTGGTTAGTGACAACAAAGTTGGCTAGAGCCAATGTTAGCCACAAGGGGAATTGGCATTGAAACCACTACCTAAAGGTAACTAGGCCAGTGATCCCATGTTGACAATGAGCATCTAGAGGAAGTTGGTCGTCATCAAGAAATAATGGGGAAGAAGCTGACAAACACCATCATTGTCAGAGGCTCGAGAGTAAATGTGCTCCTAGAAGATACTTGGAAATGCCTTTGAAGATCAATACTCTCGTCGCTAACCTTCCAATAGGTAGGTACTGACCAGCACACCATCAAGCCATTGGGAACATTGATGGCACAAAAAGTAATGATCAAGACACAACAATATCTATTAGGCTTCGTAGTCATCCCATTGCAAAAGGCATATGAAGCACTTCTCGAGAGTGGATGGCTGATTGCTGCCAAGACAAATCACAATTGCAAGCGGAACACACTTTTGATCAAGAATAAAGGAAGTACGTCATCGACCTGAGAAATCAAGCAGTGAGCAGGTTAGCATCCTCTGAATTAGTCTGAAGACAGAGACTCAAGTATGGACGAAGGAAGGGAAGGCATGGAAGAAAACAATATAGGGGTGCTTGAACTAGAAGATTGTTCTAAAGATGAGACAAGTTCCCTAAATGGACTATGTCACTGGCAAATAAAGAACTATGAGGTATTCTTGTCAACATGTAATTTTCTTGAAGCCACAACATCTATGAAGAGCAACAAATGAAAGCGAGTAGAATATGTAATATGGAGTGTAAAAGTGATTGTCAAGGGAAATTCACTTCACTAGAAACTCAGAGGAAAAGAAAGAGGGAATCAGGAGTGATGGAAAATGGAAAGCAAATAACAAGGAAAACTGTGCAAACACCATCGTTTAATTCACACTCTTAGAAAGTTTATAAATTCCACCCTCGGCCAAGGAATGGTTATTCCATGTAGAAGTAGTGGAAGCTAGTTTCGACAAGAAGGGCCAAAGAATTCACCCATTGCAAAATCCTCTTTGCACCAATCGGGAAGTGACACTATCATTGCACTGTATGGCCCATTTGTTCTTACATACGGGTCCCTCACATATGGACCTCAAGAGCTTCTGTATAGTCGATGCAAATCTCATACGATGTGTGGGTCTACTGTCATTATATGATCCCTGTAAATCCCATACGACATATATCCTGGTCCGTATGCTCAATCCACAAGATCTACTACTATTACACCTTTGTTGGATCAGTACAAACTACTGAACCAATCTCACCAACTGTTGGACCAATTTTGAAGTTCATGTTTTCTTTATAATCCCCATCCCAATCTACATCTTGACCTAGAGGAAATTTTTTTCTTGAAATCAATAACAACAAAGTAATTCATACAGCGACAAACTTTATGTAAACTAAATCATGGAGCTATTTATGACACAATCAAACCCTACGGCAGCATGTTTCGATCACCATACTGCGGCAATTAGTAAAACACATAACATACAACATACCAGACATTCACGTACAGGCAATTTTACCATACGGACTCTAGGCATGCGGCATTTTCTATGAGTTTCTACACCTGTGCAAGCTTACAATGAGTGGAAGAGGTAAGTTCTTGTTCCATTTGCTTCAAGTTTTTGTTTTTGTTTAAGCATTTTATTTTATTTTCATTTGTCCATTATTTTCCAGAATTTTTCATTCTCTTGTTTTATTATTATATTGAATATGTATACAAATTTCTTGTCATAGGAAAAGGAACAACAATGGCATCTACCTCTTCCTCAGTAGGCAACCGCAATATTGACCCAATAGTAGAACCCCCTTTTGATTCTCCTTTGTGGAAGTATATTGAAATTTTAAGTGCCCTTCCCGGAGGTGGTGGATTCCGTTGTTGGAAATGTCTGAGTTGTGATGTAGTAAGGAATAGTTCATATTATCGTGTGGTAGGCCATTTGTGTGGATTCCGTGGAAGAGGAGTCAAAAAATGCCCTGGAAAAAAAGACGCACCTATACCAAATGCAACAGTATTAAAATATATTGCAGAGCATGAGGAAGCAGAAGAGAGAGAAGAATGCAGACAAACTACAGCCAATAGTAGTAAAAGTAAAAAAAAAAGCAAAGGGAATGCAACTCCGCTCTGTAGATGTTGTGATAGAAGATCACCCCTTTTTTCCTACCTCAGATGGCACTGAAAGTGAAGCACTCCCTACAAACACACTTAAAAGAAAGGGACCACTAGAAACTGCATTTCAAAATCAGAGTCGAGAAATTGCCGACATGGATGTGGCAAGATGCTTGTATGCAAATGGGCTTCCTTTTAGTGTTGTTCGC
>MU224675.1:2687347-2703052 GCA_018584345.1 Thuja plicata | reverse complement strand
TTCATCATCATCATAGTCAGAGTTCAATATCTTCAGAGAAACAGCGTAAGCCCGCCGACGTGATTACCAGCAAATCACATCAATATAACTGAGTTAGGATCCACAGGTAAGGAACCTTGGAGTGTTTACTCACGTTCTTTGTGAGTATATGCTTTTCAAGAGAGGGTTGAGTGTTTGGTACCCTGTATCAAGCGTTTAGTCCTATATGTTATGTAGTGGCACAAAACTCGCACCAACAGGTACCAGCTATATTTCACTGTCAAAAGGTGTTACAAATCTGCATATTTCTCAAAATGGGTTACAAAAACACTTCGCCTTTGTCAAGAACATAGAACAAGTTACAAAACATTGAGCCAAAGGGAAGAAGAACTCCTGAACAATGAGTCTTCAACTTATATTTATCCATTTCACATCCAACTGCCTCATTAAAGAGGGCAATTAATTCTAGGTCGAATTCAGCCAAGTGGGCATTTTTTGAGACCCTCAAACAGCTATAAAAGGCATAAAGGGGCTGCCAAAGTCAATCCTTATCAATTTCATCATTAAGGCCCTCTATTAATGCATTCTTATCTTCCAATCTTGCCAAAATATCTACTAAATATCAAGGCACCCTCATAAAGTTTCAAACTTATCTCCATGACCCAGCCTTTGTCATGACTTTTCAATAATCTCTCTTTTGACTTCTAAGAGTAAAATTAAATATCTACTTGCACTTTGTTATTACGTTATTTATAAATTACCACTTTTAAATATTAATCAATAACATTTATCAAGTGATAATTATAAATTACTTAATAATAAGATTAATTTAATAATAAAAATTATTAAATATTTTATAATTCATTTACTCTAACAAATATAAGTTACATTAATAATATTAATTAAGCGACAACTATGTGTCACTTAATAATATTATTATTATAATGATATTTACCAAAGTAACCAATTATAAATAATTTAATAATATTATTATACAGTGCACATAAATATTTAATATTACAATTTAAAGTCAGATTCCATATACCTTCTTTATTAAACAATATTAATACAATGATTTATAAATTTATCATCTATTAACATGATTTAATAATTCAAAAACTATATTAATAGAATGATAAATTTACAAATCATTCTATTAATATTGTTTTTGTTACATTTATTCAAACATGGAAATAAAGTGATAAAAATCATCACTTACTAAACTCACGCCATAGAGCAAAAAACTTTATAAAAGCGCAAAGTAAAATGAGGCATATTAGGGATCAAACCCTAATATGGACTCTCATTTTCACTTGCATTTTATCCTTGTTGAGAAGAAGCTCTGGCTGCCGCCTGTGAGGGAGAGAAATAGGGAAAATTTGTGAAGAAATCTGGAGGTTGTTTTGATGCGTTTTTGTGAGATTTAGAATGCATCTTCAGAGACTCCTTTGCTGATCTCTTCCACTGTCATCACAAGGATTCGAATGCAGATTTCTACTGGAATTGGGAGGTGTTTTGTTATGAAGATTTCTGCCGCCATCTCGTACAGATTTTGCATGGATTTGTCCATTGATTGGTATACCTTCATTTCATGGATACACTTCCTTCATTCGAATTCTCTTCCCTGCTCCATTTTTTGTCTATTGAGCTTGGAAAAATGCATGGATTCTTTACATTTTTTTGCATACAGCTATGAGGCTTCATCTTTGTATAAGTTGTAGCATTTTCCCCTGCATATTCCTCTATTTCATTTGAGAGTTTGCACTTGGACATGTATCTACTCTTTCTCATGCTATTTCGAGATGTATTTCATGAATATGATGTATAAAATGAAGAATATTTAGCTCATTTTTTGACTGTATACTTCATATTCGAGGCCCTGAGATGTGTATCTACTTCAAATTTGGTATCTCCGTTTGGGGTTTTTTGTAAACAGGAACCAACTGTGAAAGACAAAGGCCTTATATTCTGAAAATGAAGTATTTCCTTGTGCTTTCTAGCTATATTTCATAGCTGCTATATATATCTATATGTTTTTTGCTACTCAAATCTCAGCTGAAGTTTCCCATTTTTCATTATGATACAGCAACATATATGCCATAGTGTTTTGGGCTCTCTGTCAAATAGATTTACACAAAGCTGCTCCTTCCATTACTATTTGATGAGTTGTATTCATTATGAGACGCTGGCCTGCAAACACCATCACTTTGATCAACTAGGACTGCTCCTTTCATATACTTTTAGCAATATCTTCAATGCTGCCCTTGGACTGTATAGTAAACATTGTCTTCACTACTTCATAAAATAGGTAGCTTCAAATCTGCAATTTGTATTCTTCAAATTAGTCCCGCAATGATCAGCTCAATGACTGTTATGAATCAGCTCTTGAAGGTCTTCAATTCGCTCTTCTAGGGCTGCTCCGATTTGCCCTAGTTTGCCCTTCTTGATCTGCCTTAATTCGCCCTTTTAGGGTGCTCTAATTCTGCCCTAATTCGACCTTTAGGGCTGCTTAAATTGTCCTTGAATTCTGCCCTAGTTTTTCTGCTCTTAGTACCCTCTGATCTTCTCTTTAATTCACTATCAAGTTCTGCTCCAAATTGGTATAGTTCGCATTTCAATATGGATCTATTTTGCTCTATGGATCCACTCTTCTTCCAATTCGAACCTTGAATTTCGCTTCTAAGGGGTCTGAAATAAATCGCTCAAGTAGAGGATGATAATGATTAAGAATATGCAATTGTAATTCTGCTCAAGTACTTATCACATTATGTTTTTGGTGAGTTCCTTGAGCAGATCTACTCTCTTTATTTATACATAATAATGACTCTACAAGAGTCATAACTCTTTCCTTCAAGGACTGGCCAACTTGGTCCTTTTACTAATTATTAAACAAGTCGCCCCACTTGCTATCATGCAAGTGGTCCTTCTTGCATTTGCAAGTTGCTCCAAGGTGAGATAATAATAATAAATATTATTTCCATAATATATTATTATCAACTTATTTGACCTTAATATTGCATTAATTGAAATAGCCATTTCAAGCATACTTAATTGATCTTTGTCGTAAAGGCCATAACATTACCACTCCCTCTTGGACTTGAGGAAAAGATCAACCTATAGATCTCCCATCTATAGTAGGACTCGAAAACATAACCACAATAGATTCCTTATCCAATAGTGTCATAGATATCACATCTATCATCTTATCAAACATCATGAAAACATAAGTCAGATATGTATTCCATCACTCCTTGATAATATTCTCAATATCAAGTACCTATGATATTCATCAAGTGCTCTGAGTATTGGCCTATAGTCATCACAACTATGATGTCTACCACATACTCAACATTGAGTCTAAACAGACTCATTCGATATCAAATCCATAATATCAAGAACATTGGCTTACCGAATACTAAGTCCATCAAATCCATGATGTCACCATATACTCTCCTGTGGATCTAAGATCCCCGAGACTTAATGACTCAACCGATATCAAATCCATGATATCAATAGCATTGGCCGAATATCAAGTCCATGATATTCACTAAATGCTATGAGTAATGGCTTCCCGACATCAAGTCCATGATGTCACCATGTACTCATCCTGTGGATGAAAGATCCACGAGTCACAAGGACTCAACTAATATCAAACCCATGATATCAACAGCATTGGCTAAATATCAAGTCCATGATATTCACTAAATGCTCCGAGTAATGGCTTCCTAACATCAAGTCCATGATGTCTTCATGTACTCAACCTGTGGATCCAAGATCCACGAGTCACAAGGACTCAACCGATATCAACCCCATGGTATCAACAGCATTGGCTGAATATCAAGTCCATGATATTCACTAAATGCTCCGAGTAATTGCTTCCCGACATCAAGCCAATGACGTCTCCATGTACTCAACCTGTGGATCCAAGATCCACGAGTCACAAGGACTCAACCGATATCAAGACCTGATCCATCACAAGGATGTTAGCCATATAAACATAAGAGTAACCACATAAATCTTATCTTATGAAACCATATGACTAGTTTCCTATATATAACCAAGTGCAAACTAAATGTGTTCAGCTATAAAATATGACAATGTAATCATATGCCAACATATATAAATTCTCGTATGTTGTTAGCCGTAGTACTTACTTTATGCTGTGTTAGATATATTATGTGTAGCCGACGGTACTTAGTTACTACTGGACGGCGGTTGGGAATCGGTGGTGAAGTTTGGTCACACCCCTTCGGGTTTTATATAAGCAATGTACTTTCTCTTCGGAGATATAATATGATATAGTGACTATTGTAAATGTACTCAAGCTACGAATGATTAATAAACATTCTGGTATTCTCTAATCTATCTTATGTATTTGCATTTCCGTACGACGTCTATGCATCAATAAACTAAGTTACCCCAGTGGGTAAACATCTGGCGCCGCTTCCTAGACGTTCTCTGGAAGACAAGAACTGGAAGGCGTGCGGGCACTATGGAACTACCAGTTGGTAAGATTAACCCAAAGGCCGACGACGCACGTACGGAGCTCTACGAAGGAGAAGACAATATAATGAGGAAATCACTCAATTGAGAAGTGTTGGAATAGAACGACATGAATGAATAAAATAAAATAAAATAAAAATTGATGTGTTAATAATTGCCCTGTGGAGAAGTAAGCAAAGAATTCATGCCCAATCAATTGAATAAAAATAGAAAGAAGGAACTCGAGGAGGAACAAGCCGCTAGAAAAGTCACACTCGCACAACAGCAAGCCGGGCGAAGGGAGAGATACAGAAGACGCGTCGAAGGACTACCGAAGGGAGTAAGTGAAGGCGAGGGTCTAGAGGAATCTGACCGCGAGGCCGGGAGAAGTGACAAGGACCGCCTAAAGGAAACAAGGAGCTTGTTCGGGTCCTTAACCTTAACCCCACGAAGGGAAGCAAGAGAAGCCTGAAGGAAGGAAGGAAGAAGAGGAAGCCGCACAGAGGGAGGCCCAGGATACTGCTGCCGCCGCGAGTATCGAAGTGACAGAGGGGCACAGGGATCGCAGTAGCCCACCAGGCCTGGACAGTTCCAGTAGTTCGAGGACATCAAGTGGTACGGTACCAAACATTTCCCAGGTACTGACGCCGGCAGCACCATCCCAGCCTGTAACACAACCGGTGCAACAAACACAGTCGACACCTAGAAAAGTAAACATGGCGACTAACAAAGAGAATCTACCAAAATTCCATGGAGATGGGAAGGAAGATCCAGTACGGCATTGTCGTACGTGCGAGACAATCTGCTCGGCGAATGGAGTCATCGACCAAGCAGAATGGGTGAAACAGTTCCCCGCCACACTCAGAGGGGTAGCCATCGACTGGTACTCCGATGTGGACAAAACAAAGGTGACCACTTGGGACGAACTCAAGAAAGAATTCTAGGAGTTTCGACTCCTGAGGGATGACAATGAAATTGTTTCAGAGCTATACGGTACCAAATAAGGCAAGAAGGAGACTGTGCAAGCCTATAGTCGCCGACTGAAGGAGTTAGTCGGAAAAATGGAGAGTCAGCCAGCGGATGGTCTGAAGAAACGATGGTTCGTGGAGGGCCTGAAATCGAACCTACGGAGGAAAATGAAGATAGTGCCCCCCACCTCATACGAAGATGCCTATAACTGGGTGATGGACTTGGAGAACGAACAAAAGACCTCTAAGAAGAAAAGAAGCAAGTCTTCTTCCGACGACGATGACACTTCCGAAGAAGAAAGCAGCAATGACGAGGGATCGAAGAAGAAGGTCACGACACTCCAAAAAGATATGGAGAGAATGTTAAAAGAATTCAAGACAATTAAGGGGGGTACAAGCAGAGAAGACGAACTATGGTGCATAGACTGCAAGGAGAATGGCCACACCAAAGGCTCTTGTCCAAAAAAATTATTATGTGATATCTGCCAAGTTATGGGTCACTCCGTCAAGGAGTGCCCGTATAACATGAAGTCACGAAGTGCACAAGTATTGTTCACAGAACAGGCCACAACGTCTATGCATCAGTAAACTAGGTTACCCCAGTGGGTAAACATATGCCAATGCCAACATATTTATGTTTCCGCATATGTAAAGTATGCCAATAGCATTTTAATGACATTTAACCAGTTATGCTAATAGCAAGTAATCAGCCAATAAATAATCAGCTATGTCAATCAGTTATGCCCATAACAAATAATCAGTTAGATATGCAAAGAAACAGCTATGCTAATTAGTTGTGTATGTTCCCATACATATGTCCAAGCGAAGTATGCATCCATGCATAATGTATGCTCCTCATATATGCATGTCAAGGTATCATAATGTATGTATCCAATAAAACAGTTAATGTTCCCATACATATATACCAAAGTGAAGTATGCAGTCCTACACATTCATAATCAGCTAATAACAATTAACTAGCTATGTCAAACAGCCATGTCAATAGGAATGATCCCGCACATTCATACAATTAAAATGCAAAAAGTAAAGAAAGGAGTTTATACTGCAAAACCAGGTTTAAGTGAGCCCATGATTAAACTCCCTCTTAAGTCAAGCACTAAGGTGGGTTTCCTTCCACATAACCACACAGGGATAAATTGTTAGTATGCCCATGATTCATATTATTCATGAATGTTTAAAGTCATACCAGGTTATGATCTATGGGGCTTGTGCCACTCAAGATGATCTACTCCCTCTGGAGCAATATGGTGAGAGGTTTATATAGATCCTATCTACTCCCTCTGAAGCTTAGGTTTACCTTATAATGTTCACAAGGTTAGACTCCCTCTCAATGTATGTTTCCAGATATTTTGTAATTTACCCTAAGAAGGTCAATCATATAGTTTCAAAACATGCAAGAATGTATTGACACAATTTTACCCATATCCCAGCCAATTATGAGATGGTTTCATAACATAGGAGCCAATCAATATTAGGCGTAGAATCCTAGACCTTGATGCAAATCAAAACCCTCATAAAATGTAATAAGATGTAAAGTCAAATTACTATTTGAGCAGAACCCCAGTTGCCATAGTATTTCTTAGTTTTGAAAGAGTTAGATTTAATTCCTAAATCTGAAAAATGAATCTTTTACTCTACCTAGGCTCTGATACCATGTTAATGTTTTCAGATTATAGCAAGGAATATACAATCTATAGAGGTCTTTCAAATACTAAGAAACGGGATATAATAAATATTCTCAAGTAAAGAATAATACCCGGATTTGAAGGTCTGAATTTATCCTGTTGTTGGCTTCAAATCTGCACTTTATATTCTTCAAATTAGTCCCTCAATGACTGTTATGAATCAGATTTTGAAGGTCTTCAATTCGTTCTTTTAGGGCTGCTTCAATTTGCCCTATTTTGCCCTTCTTGATCTGCCTTAATTCGCCCTTTTAGGGTGCTCTAATTCTGCCATAATTCGACCTTTAGAGCTGCCTAAATTGTCCTTGAATTCTGCCCTAGTTTTTCTGCTCTTAGTAGCCTCCAATCTGCTCTTTAATTCACTATCAAGGTCTGCTAAAAATTGGTATAGTTCACACTTCAATATTTGTTCTAGTTTGCTCTATAGATCTGCTCTTCTTCTTCCAATTCGAACCTTGAATTTTGCTTCTATGTGCTCTGAAATAAATCACTCAAGTAGAGGATGAAAATGATTAAGAATATGCAATTGTAATTCTACTCAAGTACTTATCACATTATGTTTTCGATGAGTTCCTTGAGCAGATCTACTCTCTTTATTTATACATAATGATGACTCTACAAGAGTCATAACTCTTTCCTTCAAGGACTAGCCAACTTGGTCATTTTACTAATTATTAAACAAGTTGCCCCACTTGCTATCATGCAAGTCGTCCTTCTTGCATTTGCAAGTTGCTCCAACGTGAGATAATAATAATAAATATTATTTCCATAATATATTATTATCAACTTATCTGACCTTAATTATGCATTAATTGAAATAGCCATTTCAAGCATAATTAATTGATCTTTGTCATAAAGGCCATAACATTAACACTCCCTCTTCGACTTGAGGAAAAGATCAACCTATAGATCTCCCATCTATAGTAGGACTCGAAAACATAACCACGATGGATTCCTTATCCAATAGTGTCATAAACTCGATACCCCAACTTTTGTTGAAGAGAGAAAGTAAGAGAAAACGAAAGAAATCTGGTGGCATTTGCTGAAGTTCAGAGGTGAAAAAACAAAGTAAAATATTATGGGAAGATTCCTCGAGGCTGGTGGAATCCCGCATGCCTTGAGGAATCCTCAATTCCTCTCTAGACTGACAAGTCCACCCTCATGTTGGAGGAGAGAAAGATCAAAATCAGAGACATGGATTTGAACAAAGACTAACTTGATGACAATCTGATCCAAAGGGCAGAGATAGGACTAAATTGGACTAAGTTTGGGAGAAATGGAGATTGAGCCACGAGGAATCAAAATCCTCCTACCATGCTGATCTTCGCCTCATATTTGGGGCTTGAAATATGATACATTTTCTCTTGAAGAACACGTTAATCGAAGAAATGAAAGAGTTGAAGTGATTAAACAATTTTAAAAGGACATTTCATGTTGGCGGAAATTGGGGTTGAGTGAGGAAAAATCCTCAAAGGGTTCAAAGGGTGGCGGATTCCGCCACTCAAAGAGGATTCTTTCCTCTCATAAGGGTGATTTCCGCCCTTTGATATGGGAAGTGAGGAAGTATGTTGGTGGTTGGCACAAGTAGTGGATGAGACCTTGAATCACATATGGATGGCAATGAAGCTTGGATTGGTGCCTTGAAGGCTTGATGAGGGTGAGAAGATACAATTTTGAGACTGAAATTTGGAGGGAAAATAGAATCAAAATCCTAGGCACCACCTTAATTCCACCTTATAACTATGACTCTTGGAATGCACTAAATCATAAACTAAACATGAGAGGTGAAAGAAGAAAGGGATGCTGATATGTTTGAGGATGGAAGCCAAGTTAAAGAAGTGAAGATATTACCCAAGGATGGCAGAATTCCACCATCCCCGAGGATAAAATTCACTAGGACATGAGATTTCCGCCCCAAATTCACTAGCACACTCAATCATATCATGCAAAGTGTACAATTTTCTCATTGGCTTTCAAAAACATTGTTATTTTCTTATTGGCCCACAAGGTGGTGCCTTCATGTAATTGGTTGGTAGTGTGGCAACCCTAATTAGGGTTTGTAGGGATAAATCTTGGCCCTTGATCTTGAATTGATCTTGGCCCTTCGTTGTAATTGAACACCTATAAAAGGCCAAAGCCTTCTCATTTGTAACAGTTAGTTAGCTAGTAGTAGAGAGTAGGGTAGGAGAAGACATGATGAAATTGTTGCCATAATGCTACTAAAGTGATTGATGATTCATTGTTGGTCTTCAAGGTGGATAACTTAATGTTGCTTTGAAGTGTTGCATGGTTTCTTCAATCCCTCACTTAGAGTAGATTTCATTTCATGTTCATTAGAAATAGTGTTTAGATGAATGGAAGTGATTTTGGATGTATCTTTGGTGAGCTTGCTTAGACCATACCACTACCTGATTGTTGATTGTAAGTACGCCTTACGTGATCAACTGACATTTATATGGACTTAACTTCAATTATTGCTTGCACATTGATATGCATCGATGGATCATGTTAATAGAATGTTGTTAGTTTGAACATCTTACATTTACCCTAGGAGATTGCAATGGCTTGGTTGATGTCGATGGCTAAACTACGTCTAGTAGAGTCACAAAGACATCCATAATTTCTTGCATTCTAGGAGTAGAGTAGTTTTCTAAACCATTTCCTTGCAGTTGATTGGTGAGAAGAAGTTAAAGTCAAGTTGATATCCATTGAATGAACATCGTAAGTCCCTTTGTGATAACCAGCATATCACATCAAAATAACTAAGTGAAGTCCATGATTAAGAAGGAACCTTGAGGTTGTCTCATTTGATCAAACAAATCATCTACATTATTTAGCATATGAACATCCTTATTCAAGAGAGGATTGAGGTTTCACTTTGAAACATTGAGTGTTTAATTCTGCATATTGTACTAGAATAAAACTCACATCAACAGGGGTAAATCAAAGGAATGAAATAGAAAAAAGTCGGAAATGGCGAAGCGCCGGAGGAGATTAGGGTTTCGCAGCCATGGCGGCGGCAGGCAGAGATGGCAGCCAGGGCATGCCCGCAATGGCCCGGGACAACCGTGGAGACCCCCGCGGCCCTGGGGTGACTTCCAGGACAACAACTATAGACAGGAACAAACCCGCAGAGCATCGGCTGGTCCTCTCAGGAAGGATGTTTCGGCCACTACCCAAGGGAAGGAGACACGACCCAACTGGAAATGGATACGGAGACACGAGGGGAGGCCGTTAACATCTGGAGGATTCACAAAAGACGTCCCATCCCCAGCAGAAAACAAGGCAATAGACATTCGAGTAGACACGGAGGAATGGAAGACTTCGGTTAAGATGCTTAAGGACAGAGCTTTTTTCATGAAATGGGGAGGTGGGTGGCCACCATTGCCCAAACTGCGTTGTTGGGTCAACGAGACTTGGGGGCAAGAAGTAATCATTAAAACCCTAACTAACGGTTTCTTCCTGCTAATCATGGCGTCCAAACGACAAAACAAGAATCATGTTTAATGGGCCCTTCTTGATGGAGGGAGTTGGTTTCTATATCAAAGATTGGATTCCCAACTTTAACCCCAAACAGGCAAAAGTGGAAGAGGTTCCCATTTGGATCAGGCTATACAATCTCCCGTATGAATACTGGACCCCGGGGATCTTTAAGATGATAGGAGATAAACTGGGGAAGTTCATCAAAGCAGATGAAGCTATTGAACAGAAGGATTTTAGCCAATATGCAAGAATTTGTATTATGTGGCAGCCACATCCGCTACTGCCACATGCAGTAGAGATTCAAACGGCTGAAGGCTACTGGTGGCAAGAAATAGAGGTTGAGGAAGCAATCAGCCGGTGTAGTAGCTGCAAGGAATGGGGACACACGGTGGAGACATGCTCAGTTAAAAGAAATGGCAAAAAGAAGGTAGAGGAATCTCCAGCAAAGCTTGTAGGCACACGGGAACCAGGACCCTCCAAATCATGGGAAGGAGAGGATTTCAGGCCTGGGGCGACGGTCGAAGAAAGAAGTCTGGAAGAGATGGAGGGAGAAGTGGCGGTCTCATGTGACGGGCTTAATCACTCCCGCACAGGAAGAATCACAGCTGAGGCTCTGTAAGGAAACTACCCTCAAGACCCACAACAAGCAGTGAGCGTGGAGTCAGTTCTCTGGGCGGTTGAAGATGACTCCCGTAGGGTCATGGAAGACAGTGCGAACCCGGACCCAGATATTAAGGTGCAGAAGGTGATTTTGGAGAAGTCCACAAAGGCCGAGCCAGTTGACCCAGAATGGGGTAGGGGTGGGGAGGCGCAAGTGCAAGACATACTTTCCATCATGTCCCCCACGAGGATGATGATCCCCTTCCTCGGGAATCTCCCGGAGATTGAAGAGCTCATGGAAGAGGGAGAGCTTGCTTACAGGGATGAGCTCGGGCTCTCTAAAAGGCGTACTGTCTCTCAATCCCAGGGCAAAAAACGCAATGCTAATGGAAGCTCGCATAAGAGGGGTAGGAAAAGCATTCAACAGTTGCTAGAGGATGCTGACAGCATGAAGGGTCAAACCCGTCTGAGATCCGGGAGGACACAGTCCTTCCTGGGCAGAAATGAAGTTCCTTACGTGGAATGTCAGGAGCTGCAACGCCCCTGACAAAAGACACCTGATCAAGAGAGCTCTCGATCAGGCGAAAGCGGATATTGTTTGCATTCAAGAAACCAAAATGGAAGTTGAGGAGGCTGCAAAGGTGTTAGGTGTTAGACAACAGTGGTCTGGTTTTTTTGTCGAAGCTGTGGGGGCTTCAGGGGGCCTGGGAATACTGTGGAACCCTAGACTTCTCAAAGGTGAGCCCCTAATCAGGAAGAGGTGCTGGCAAGCTTTTCGCTTCTCTTCCTTTACTATCAAACTCTCGGGGGTCTTGATCAATGTTTATGGACCCACCAAATCTGATGAGAAGAGGGCAGTATGGCAAGAGATTGGACTTTTTCTAGCAACACTGGGGAATGAATTTCGAATGGTAGTAGGTGATTTCAATGCTACTCTCAACTTGGCAGACAAACGAGGAGGGGCCCGCACCCTAGGCCCAATTCAGAATGATTTCCAGAACTTTGTACAACACAATCAATTATGGGAGGTCCCTGTCAAAGGAGGCCTTTTCACGTGGACAAATAGAAGGAAAGGTTTTTCACACATCGTTGAGAAACTTGATAGGATTTTTTTGGCAGGAGAATGGCAGGCTCTGCCTATTGTGTTCGAAGGCAACATTCTGGGGTTGTCAGGATCTGACCACTATCCAATTTCGCTGGTGGTTCAGCAGGACGGGATCCCGTTCAGGTGTCCTTTTAAATTCGAGATGTGGCTTCGGGCAGATGGTTTTCAGGAGTTGGTTGCTGAGTGGTGGCTAAATGGGCCTAGGGTTGAAGGCAATGTCGCCTTTCAGTTCTTCTCCAAACTTCGACACCTCAAGAAGAAACTGAAGGAATGGAACCACCTTCATTTTGGCAACATCTTCAAGGCAAGAGCAGAGGTCGAGGCGGACTTGGCGGCCCTGAACAGCAAGGTGTTGGAGCACGGGATGGATGATGTGGACTTCCAAACCGAACAGAGCCTAACGGGCAAATATTCAGAAATCCTAAAGAGGGAGGAGATACATTACAAACAGAAATCAAGAGAGAACTGGCTACGAGCAGGGGACAGGAATACCAAATTCTTCCACGGTTCCTTGAAGGTAAGGCGGAACATAAACCGCATACTTTCCATCGAAGACAAGAACGGGGCCCTCTTGGAAGACTCTGACAGTATTAACAAAGAAGCAGTTGATTTCTTCTCGACACTTTGGCAAGAGGAACAGGCAGACAAAAAGGCAGCACAGAACAAGGTACTGAGAATCATTCCAAACATTGTATCAGAAGAGGACAACATAATGCTCATGAACACAATCACGATGGGGGAACTCAAGGCCGCAGTTTTTGGTATGGGTGGAGACAAGGCTCCAGGGCCGGATGGCTTTCAGGCCTTTTTTTACCAAAAGTTTTGGGAGCTTCTCAAAGACGATTTGCTACAGGTGGTGGAGGAGTCAAAAAGAGAAGGCTTTATTTTGAAAGACTTTAATAACACCTTAATTGCCCTCATCCAAAAGAAAGGGCAGCCAGCAAGGTACGATGATTTCAGACCCATTTCCCTGTGTAATAATGTTTATAAAATTATCACTAAGATTGCTGCAAATAGATTAAAAACTCTCTTAGACTCTCTTATCTCCCCGGAACAAAGTGGCTTTACCCTCAACCTTAGCATTGTGGATGGTATCATTGTGGCTCACGAGGCGATACATACTGCCAGCAAGGGTAAGGCAAGGCGTATGATGCTCAAACTAGATATCCGCAAAGCCTATGACAGAGTGGATAGGGGGTTTCTGCTTGAAGTTATGAGGAGTTTTGGCTTTGGGGAAAGCTGGCTGAAATGGATCAGAAGTATGATCTCAGACTTCAGAGTTTCGGTTCTCATCAATGGCAGCCCACAGGGGTTTTTTAGCACCAGCAAGGGCATCAGACAAGGCGACCCAATTTCCCCGTTCTTATTCATCATCCTGGCAGAGGTCTTGGGGAGATTAATCTCCAAATATAGACTAGGTGGGGCTTGGAAAGGCATACAGATTGCGAATGGGATACCTCCTACATCCCACTCTCAATTTGCAGATGATACTTGTTTTTTTGGGATGGCTTCGATGGCAGAGGCCAAGGTGATGAAACGGGTGCTGATCAATTATAGCTTGGCGTCAGGATAGTCAGTAACTGGGATAAGTCAGAAAGCTATTTTTTCAACACAGAACCAGGACTACAAAGATCCATTGCTGGTCTCTTTGGCGTACGGATTGGAAAACTCCCAGGGAAATTCCTTGGATCCCCTCTGTTTGGTGGCGCGAGGAGTGGACCTATCTGGAAAAAGTTGGTGGAAGATTGCAGGGACAGCATGGACAGCTGGAAAGGGCAGTGGCTCACGCTGGCTAGGAGGATCACCATGATTCGGGCTGTAATCTCGGCGATGTCAATATACTCTATGGCATGCTTCAGAATTCCCAAAAAAGAGATTCAGTCGATACAACGGAGCATGCGGAAATTTTTATGGAATGGCTCACAAGAGGGCGACAAGATCCCCTTAATGGCTTGGTCACAGGTGAGCAAACCGAAAGGTGGTGGAGGAGCGGGGGTCAGGGATTGGTTGCTCTTCAACACAGCCCTTGGAGCCAAGCTCGTCTGGCAAATGTTTAGCGCTAGGAAGCAGAGATGGGTTAAAATCCTGAGAACCAAATACTTGGAAAACCAGGAAGATGATCGGATCCTGACTATTGTGGATCCTCCGAGAGGTTCGGCCATATGGAACTTCCTCCTCAGTTGCAAAGAACTAATCACTGGCCACCTAACATGGAAGATCGGGAACGGGGAGCATGACTCATGGGATGGGGGACAGGAACTGGCTTCCTCTGGGGTTCCCCAAAGAGTGATTGCACTTATGCAACAACTGTGGGGTACCAGAGTTAGAGACTATATAGATAACCAACCATCAGACATGGGTTGTCCAAGGAATTGGAAGGATCCCTCGACACTGGCAATCAGCAACGAAGACAAGGAATGCATGAGACAAATCCTGGATGGAAGAGAATTAATTGCATCTCCCGTGGAAGACCAGCTCATTTGGAGTGGTGCCGAAAGTGGCAACTATTCAGTGAAGCTCGGGTACATGCTTCTGGAAGGGAACCACAACAAAATTGATTGGAAGATGAACCTGTGTTGGAGTAAGGAATGCCTTCCCAAAGTCGGTGCCTTTACTTGGCTCGCAGGCAATGGCAAAATCCTTACAGGCACAAGACTCCAGCACATGGGGTTCCAGGGACCCTTCATATGTCCACTGTGCAAGGAGGCAGAAGAAACGGTCGATCATCTTCTACTCCATTGTAGTTACTCCCAGGAAGTGTGGAACATGGCTAAAGCCAAATTGGGATGGGCTTGCCCCGTGACGGAAACCTTAGAAGGATGGCTGAAAGCGTGGCCAGAGATGAATCAGGGGTCGGTTTTTGGAGCAGCATGGAAGGTCATCCCATCAACAACGCTATGGGAACTGTGGAAGGAACGAAACAGGAGAATCTTCCAAGGAACGGAAGAGTTGCTTGCTACCTTCGGCCTGCAACTTGAAAGGGCTATAGCAGAAGTCATCTCTTCAGCTGCCTCCTCATCAAGTAAGCACAGCCCCCCATTTACGAGGTTCGACGCTTGGCTACAAGCCAAGATACCCACTATCAAATTTCGTCCCGTTAATGGGCCTTCAAGGGTTACTCCTTGCTTGCGAAGATTGAGGTGTGCTTGGCAACCACCAGACGAAGGATGGATCAAAATTAATTTCGACAAGGCAGCCAAAGGTAACCTAGGCACTTCCGGGAGTGGATGCATAGCTCGGGACTATGAAGGCAACATCGTAGCGTTCGCAGCAAAGAGGTTACGAGATGGAACCAACAATGAGGCAGAGTGTGAAGCTGCAAAAGAGGCGACTTTATTGGGAGTAAAAATGGGCTTTCGAAAGGTTCACCTGGAAGGGGATTCTG
>MU224675.1:2675751-2687261 GCA_018584345.1 Thuja plicata | reverse complement strand
GATTTCCCATGTGTATAGGGAGGCAAATGTGGAGGCCGATAAATTGGCCAACCTAGGAGCAAGTAAACCCCTCGGGAATCATAATGCCACATTCGAAGATTTCACTCTCCTCAAAGTGGATTAATTCGAAGTCGATTTCCATTGCTTTACATCCACTTGTTATAAGGATGCGCAATTATTACCCCGTATCAAGCACTCATTGGAGAGTAATGCCACACATGTGATAACCCGCAAGCAGTAAGTAATGAATTGGCGCGTCTTCCAGATCCTTCTTGGGAATGCATTTAATGTGGAGATTGGCCCCTTTTGGCACACTTTGAGCAGGTTTTGAGCAGAGCAGTCGAAATGGAAGCAAACTTTGCACTGGAAACATGCAACCAAACCCAGTCTTACAAGGGAAATGTCACGGTTAGGCGTCTGAAGCACATCTTCCTCTTCGAAGATATGGCCTTTCTGAGTGCCGTCATGGATTTCTTTGGCCCGGAGTTTATGGATGCCTACTAGAGGAGGAGGACGAACTTGGATGTTGCTTCTCTGTTTGTTGCTCTAGCGCTAATGGTTGGGGAGTCAAAGGAAGAGGTCCGTCAGGTCATTAATGCAAGCATTGATCCGCAGTGGTTGCTGGGGGTGGATGAAATCATCAATAGGGCCGAGTTGGGTGTCGGGCTGGACATGGGTTTGGAGTCGTGGAGGCAAATTGGAGGTGGAGACAACTCCATGCAACCCCTGGTGGTTTGGTGGTCAGCTACCCCTCGGGAAGTACATCTGTCGAAGGCTTCCAAGGCGTGGCAGACGATGCTCACCTTTCTGCAGGAGAACACTAGGGGGGAGGAGGCCGAACACATGGGCTTTAGGAAGACGACCCCCAGAAAGAGTGTGCGCCCTCCGGGTGAACCTCTGAGGCACCAACTGGCCAGAGGTGGACGAAATGAGGCAGGGGCATCTACAAGTGCAGGAACGTGGATTGATAAATCCCTCCTGGGGGAGGCGACTGCAAGTGGCACGGGAAAGCGCAGGTTCACAGCGGAAGATGCCCGCACCATCCCAAATTTCACCAAGGAAGACGCTACAGCCTGGTTTAAAGAGAAATGAGGCAGGGTGACCTACTGTGTGGCGGGGCGTATTCCAGTGTCTTTGTTTTAGGGATAGCCCGTGTTGTTGATGCGTTTTCTCCTAGTTGCATCAACTTAATGTATAGATGAATTGTTGTAGGCACTGTTGGTTTTGTGATGTAATATCTTTAAGTCTATAGTTCTAGGACTATATGGATAGATGTTGGGGTAGACAAGCAACCCGAATGTAATGGGGCAGTCAAATAGATAATTGGCTTAATTATGTAATTTTCATTTATCAATATCAATACAAAATGTTACCAATCAAAAAAAAAAAACTCACATCAACAGGTAGTCGCTTTCTCGGTGGGGTTCCTTTTGGAACTTTTTCTTGTTGGATGTTAGGTGTTCTTGGTTTGGTCTTAGGCCTTTTGCTTTCTACTTTCTGATTTGTTCCGAATAAAGTTACACCCCCCTTTTTTCAAAAAAAAAAGGATATCATTTAACTTTTCACTTTTATTCATGTCAGTAAAATATTCATTTTTAAGCTTTTACATTGTAGCTTAATGAGGCCCATGCCTTGATTTTTTAATCCTTTTGGTTCAATTTTCTTTTATTTTATGCCCAAAATTTTTATTAGAGACACAACCTCTTAAAAATTTATATAGGCAAAGCACAAAGTAAATCACATCAGCTTTAAATTTAGCAAGCGTTATGTAAAATTAAATAACTTCCCATTTGGGGAAGACAAAGGTAGGAAGAAGTTAGTATAAGAAAAATTAGCCATTCATATTGTGGTACTGAAAATTCCCTACAATTTGTAAATGCAAAGAGGAGCAACAACAGCAATCCGATATCTAGTAGGTCAAGAAGAGACCAATATTTCCAGTTGACATCACAATTTTACAAAGGAAACATTGTTGAATAAGATAAAATCCTTTTTGGATAAAAATTAAGCCAACTGCCAAACCAACCTCAAACTCTGGAGCTGCTATAGAACTGCACTCGATGCTTATTTCAACTTTCCCTTGATCAGGTCTATATGGACTTGGTTTTCCAAGATCAGCCTACAATACACCAAATTCGTGAAAAAAGTAATGGCAAGATGGTACAAAAACAACTATAAAATACTTCATAGTTTAACAGTTTCAAATACAATTAAATGATCCGATAAATGTGAACGTAGAATCAACTTCAAGTGAGTATCGAATAATAAACTAATTCCCCTACAAAGGCTTTAAGAACAATGTTAATCTGTCTACATGCACAACCTTCAAACTAGAAATTTTAACA
Organism: Thuja plicata; assembly: GCA_018584345.1. NCBI lineage: Eukaryota > Viridiplantae > Streptophyta > Pinopsida > Cupressales > Cupressaceae > Thuja > Thuja plicata. The sequence goes on along the minus strand of MU224675.1, from coordinate 2,684,916 downwards.
AACTAAACTGTAACATGCAAGGTTTACTCCATCAAGGTGCAGCTGAAGAGGAAATCGTCAATTTGTAATGGGTGAGCCTGTGGGCTTAGATCCTTAGAACTCCTCAAATAAAATAAAAAATTGAAGCTAATATAATTGATGATGTTGACTAGCCAAGCCTGTAAATAAAATTGTACAAAGGGTGTGTGCCTTTTGACTTTACGTACAACAACTTGCAGCTGGGCTCTTGGAATTAATCAGGCAATATTTTTAATGCAGAGGAGACATTTCTGGAGCATTTAAAGAATGTTTCCCAATGTAAGGACCCATATATTTATTCAACACTCCAAAAATCCAAAAAACATTGAGGAACTTTGAATATGATATGGCTCTCCAAGCAAGGCGAACCTTCTCATAAGGTAATCAAAATTTTCTTCACACTTATACAATCATCACATATCCTTGAAAATAACAATTTTTACATTGGTTTATAAATTTATTATTATTTTATGTTATGCATAAATATAATACTAAGTCTACAATAAAAGGCTTTGATCTTGTGCCAAACATACAACATTTGTGGCTGCAAGCACAATTGAAGAATGATCAAACAAGCACACAAATTCAAAAGAAAAATAAATGTAAGGTTATCTTTAATGGTTGCTAAAATAATTTTGATACCACATATTTTCTTATGTTACAAAAGCTGAGCACTCTGAATTTGGGCTAAGCATTTTATTTTATTGCTCTAAAGTGCAACGTTCATATAACTTTCACATCCCATCTAATGTAAATAGCAGTTTCTGTTTTTAAAAAAGGTACAATATTTAGAAGCAGATGAAGGTTGTATTTGCATGCAATATAATCTTCAATGCTACAATAGACAGTTGGAAAGAAGCAAGGCCGTTGATGTCATCAAGCTAAACAGGCTGATAAACATCAAAGTGGATAATTAAGACAAATGAACCAACTTCTAGAAAGAAAATATATTGATGTCCACATATAACCAAAAATAGATTGGTGTCCGCCCCCCTCAAGAGAATCTGATTGGGATTTTGAATGATCTAGCAGATGTTGATGCAGAGACTTCCAACTAGGATAGAATTACGTATAAGCTGGCCTCCTTGGAGATTTTTTCCATCCCTCAAATGGATACTATAAGGCCAAATCCAGTTGTGGCCCCATGACCAGGAGAGGTAAGAAAAAACTATAGGAAGTCATCATGGAGAAGATTAAGTTCTCAAGCAAATCTCAATTTTGATAAACAAAAATAATCAAGGGTTGAAGGACCCATCACAAATCCAATAAAGATCCTTTCATGGAATGTAAAGGGCCTTAACATTCTTGACAATAGATAATTAATCTAGTGGCAATTACATGAGCACATGCGAGATATTATTCTTTTGCAAGAAACCAAGCCGAGTATTCAAAATACTGCAAAAGTTACTCGGGAATGGTTCAAATGCAAAAGTATCATTGGATCGGCTAATGGAGCCTCGAGGGGTCTTAATATTCTTTGGAATGATAAGATAACAAACATTTCCCCATTAATTAAAGGTACCAGTTGGCAGTTATGTCAGGTAACCTCTATTCATTCCAATCTCAGCTTTTTTATCTTCAATATTATGGTTCACAGATCTCTTCTCAGAAAAAGACCCTTTGAAATACCATTTCAACTATCATAACCCCTATTCAAGAAATTTAATAATCCTGGGAGGAGAATTCAATGTAAAGATGAATATAAATAACAAACAAGGAGGAATATCTCTGGTAACTCAACCCCAATTTGATTTCAACAGAATTCCGTTGTGAACATGTAGCTTAAAAAATGGTCTATCCAACCAATAGTTTCAACTTTCTAGCAAGAAATTTTGCAAGTGCATGGCTTTCCACTCGCCTAGTTCTTACAATGGAAGAAACAAGAATTTGATCCGTATGGATTTCTGTAACCGCATACATTGTCATTATTGTCATGAATAAAAATTATAAGCTTCTTATTGTCATCTTCAGTAGAAAAGTTTCTGATCGTTGTATTAATGTTCCTATACACCATTTTCATTGGGTTTCTAAACATGTTTCCATGGATAACACTAGTTGTGATGTGTTCATACATGTTCAAGTCATAATTTCTATTTAACAGTGTTTTGTTGCCCTTATCGGCCTTAAGGATAATAACCCCCTTTCTGACTTTGACACTCGTAACGAAGGCAGATTGTTCTCTCAAAATATTCCTCCCATGGGGTCATGCTCTCCTAAGGGCTTGGGTAAAATCCAATCTAATCTCTCCTACTTCCTCGATAACACTCTTAAAACCTACTTCAATGCCAGCCATAATATGCTCAAGTTAATTTTCCCAATGTTCAAGTGTGCGTGGTTCTTTTGTAGAACAGTTAACCTATACAAATGTTAAAGATCATGAAACCAACAAACTTGGCAATGTGCACGGTGATGAAAAGCTGTAGGAAAAGAATGATGATGAATTTCCTGAGAATTGTTATATTGAAGAAAGGAACAAAGAAAATTTGGAGGGGTAAAATCAAGTACAGGTTTTGGTGATGTTGGAGAGAATGGTAACTTGGTAGACTTTTCCACTAAGAGTTATCAGAAAATTCATATGGATGATATTCTTGATCAATGTAATCCAAATGATTTCAGACCATCTTCCTAAGCACCTAGGAGTACATCATGAAGTTGCCTTTCTACACCCTTCCTTTACCAATGGCTATTCAGGCCAGCAAGGCAGCTCCAATGGATCTATGCAGATTTCTGCCTTGATTCCTACGCTGCTTGCAGAAGCAAAGATACTGATAGAATAAGCAACGAGCCATTATCAATCCCATAGCTTTCCTGGACTGGCACATAGACTAGGTAGTGGAAGATACAATGTAGAAACTGGAAGCCAAGCTGTCATCAATATTTTTCATATTTTTTTGATTAGAGGCCACGGGTATCCTTTAGTAATGTCATGAAGATGAAAGACATAGAAAGAATTTTATGGTAACTTTGATGTCAAACTGGATCTGTATCAAGAGCTATGTTTTTGGGCCGTCAAGCCTCCCATAAGAAATTGTCTGAACCTGCCTTTGTAATTTGGTTTTCTGGTTCTGAAGTAAAATACTACCTGAGCATATAGGCAAAAGAGAATTAATAATACCTTCACCGTGGCAATTACATCAGTTGAACCTATTCTCACTCTTGCCGAACCATTAGCCTGCGCACGTAGCCAATACGAAGAACATACCAAACTTTAGTCAGAAATCCACAAGAACTAAGTAAAATTCAATCCGAAAAAAGTCGTTCTCACAAATTTAAAAATTGAAAATTTGAACGAGAATATTTTTTAAAAGCTCATACATAGTAAAACGGAGCAAACCTGAGGAATAACTCCAGATTCAATAGAAAATGATCGGAAATCTTCTCGACCACGTCCATCAGACCGCAAATTCTGAGTTATCCCTCCCTGTATAAAGCGTTGTTCCGCAAGAGAAAGCCCCACCATATCTGTGCACTCGAACTGGAAAAGGAAAAAAACTTTCTAACAAAGAAGACTCAACTTAAGCAAATCATCTCGTAAACAAATGATGCATTTATTTTTTTCGAAAACAACATGTATCTATTCCTTTTTAAAGCCCAAATCATATGGCATTTATGGGCAGCTAAAAATATTTTTTCACTATTTATTTTCTTGAAATAAACAAACTAAAAAAAATCGTAATTTTGATTCAAACGTCTCTTTAAAAACACATTAGACTATTCTGAGGGATTTTTCAAAAATGGTTTCAGTAGTCAGAGAATAGAACCCTAGTTTCAAAATATCAACACAGAAGACTAGAGTACTATTCCTTTGTACTGCACGGTAATGCCAGGAAAATACCTATAACCAGCAACAAAAGTTGAATTCGTTCCTTCACAATCTTTAAATCTAAATGCCTTTCGCTCCACAAATGTTAAAACACCTGAGAAACTCGAAGTTTGGCTGCAAAAATGTGCCCCGCGAATTTGATTTTCTGTTGTCTTCGAGGAAGAAGAGAAAACTAATTGTTGTTAGCTGCAGAAATTTTTGGGACTGCCAGAGTCCGTGGGCGTTCACTGCGCATGGAGGGAAGGAAAGTTTAATTCCAACTATTTTTGAAATTAAAGATTTTATTTAAAAATTATTAAAAAAAATTATAACAAAGAAGACAATCACTGCATTTTCAACTTAAGATAATCATCTTGCAAACAAATGCTGCATTTATTTTTTCGAAAAGTGACATGTATCTATTCATTTTCCAAGCCCAAATCACATGCCATTTATGGGCTGCTAAAAATATATTCTCGCTATTTTCTTGAAATAAACAAGCTCAAAAAGTTACATAAATTTTGATTCAAACATCTCTTTAGAAACACATTCGACTATTCCGAGGGATATTAAAAATTGGTTTCAGTAGTCAAAGAACAGAAACCCTAAATTCAAAATATTAATACAGAAGACTAGAGTACTACTATTTAGTACTGCACAGTAATGCCAGGGAAATACCTCTAACCAGCAACAAATGTTGAATTAGTGTCTTCACGGCTTTGAAATCAAAATGCCTTCACTCCACAAATATTAAAACACCTGAGTAACTCGAATGTCAGCTGCAAAATTGTCCCCGGCCAATTTGTTTTTCTGTTTTCTAAGAAGAGAAATTTTCTTTCAGTTAGCTGCGGGAATTTTTGAGAATGCCAAAGTCCAAGGGCGTTCACGTACGGAGGGAATAAAAGTTCAATTCCAATTATTTTCGAAATTAAATATTTTTTTAAAATGTTTTCACAGAAAAATTTAAATTTATGTTGACTCTCGAATTCCTATCAATTGATTATTTAATTGAAGAAAAATGAAGGACTCGAAATATCCACATAAATTATTGTTTTAGTGTTATTGTTTTTTGTTTTGGTTCTTTTTTTCTTTTTTTCAATCAGCGAAGGGTTTAAACTAAGTATAATTTTTTTATTCTTTTCTTTTTTTATGTTTTATATTATTCATTTTTTGGTTGGGAGGTTTCTATATCAAACTGGTAGAATCATTTTGTTGTTTGATACAAGTGGAGAATGTTTTTGGCTAAAACTTCTTTTAGTTGAGAATCAATGACTAAGGGGTATACATTCTACCAAATTCGTCTAAGACATGATCCTAGCCCCATCCCTTATGATGTTAGAGTTTGCACTCAACAAAATTCAATCCCTAGTGAGCAATGTTAGAGTAATTAGGATTATCACCTAATTAATTATCTCTAATTGGATCCCTTATTGCTTTATTCACTTAAACTAAATTTTAGAGTGTTTTCTTTTATTAGATTAGGTTAATATAGTGCATGTCTTATTGCATGTGATGTGGATGCTTGTAATAAACTGATTTAATCTTCATCTAGAATTTAGCTCTAGGGTTTCTTTGTCCTTTCTATAAGGATTCATCTTTCACTATAATCATAAATTATCTTTTGTGCATCAATACGATTCTCACCTATTGTTGAGAAAATATATTTTGCTTGATATCCATTTGTGACAGATATTTTACTTGCAAGTGTTGCTAGGATTGTGGGGATGAATCAACAACTTCAACATGGTATTTGAGCTCCTGATCTACAAATTCTTATTCAAATCTTGAAGGATCCAACATTGGGTAATTTCTTGGTGCACTTTGGACTCAAATAGACCTTGCCAAATATACAGATCATATGTCATTTCGTGAAATCTGAGCAACTAATTTTTTGGGTGCTTTTTTAAGGGCATGATATCTCATGCAAGCTCTAGTCCTAAGTGAATAAAAGGTTCAACTTGGAGAAAAATGAACTATACCATCACAACCTGAGTGGTCAAAAACCTAAGCATCAACTATGTTTTTTACAAAACTATGAGTAGGGAAATTTTTCAAGTGAAAACTTTTATGGACATATTTTTTTGTATAAATTTACAATGAAATTTGTATAGGTGTAGGAATCCATATAATTTGCATAGTACATGTAAACCTTGCGTCAATATCCACCCTTACAAGTGTTTAATCTCATCAAACCTAATTTCATCAACCATTTCATTAGAGGAGATTAACACTTGATCATGTGGAGAAGGGAATTCACTACCCTCGAGATTGATGGAATCTCAAGGAATGAATCAGCCCTTGCGCCACCTCACTTCTACTAGTGCTTTGGTGAGCTACAGTGATCAAGACAACTAGATGGATGCAAGATGTGTTTTAAGGTTTAAATGAAATATTGTGTAAAATGTAAGAACCAAATTAACTAAACAAGACTAACAAATGAAAAAAATTAAATATTCGAAACAGAAGAGCTAACCATCAGGATTAACTATTGGGCTCCACAAGCTCATTACCTTGAACACTCATGCAAGTTTGAGATTACCATGCAAATATAGGACGTCCACGTGAAACATGCTCATCATGTATAGATAGGGCATAAAAAATAAGGCAATCGATCGAGACTTTAACTTTTAAAAAAAACTAACTTGACAACAGTAAATAAAGACATGATTATTTGATGCAAAAAAAGAGTGATTATATGATAGAAATAACAAAAATGAAGGGATAAAAGAGAGAAATATACCAACAACCAAGAAGGCAAAATAATCATGCGAGTTGTTCCTTCTTCTCCTTCTCTAAAACTTGCACACACAAAAAAAGGGAAATATGTTGGGCCTATTTGGATATTTTCCTCAATCAAGTTTTTGCTTTGGTGTATCCACCTCCATAGTAGCTAGATAAATAGATAAATGATGAGAGATAACTAAAGATATGATAAATGAGTAATAACAAGTATGATAACAAGAAAGTGATTAATATAGTATGATATGATAAAAACAATGGAAAAGAATATAGTGAAAGACTCCCTTTCAAAGACACAAAGTCAGAGCTCGATGGATTGAAGGCAAGGTAATGAAGAAGGCAAAGTCACTGTGTTGTGAATGCATAAAGCTTGTATGGAAGCTACCCAAATACAAGAGTGATCTTAAGAATCTATGAGAGAAATATGGAGTGAGATCCCAACTACCAAGAAGAGCCAAAGTGTGTGGAAGAAGACCAAATGAAGCTCAAAGATGAAATTTTAAGCCACTGAGATGATTCTCAACATCAATGGGAGGTGGTGACAAGTGTTACACTACAGGGGTGGCAGTTGTAACATCTCAATGGCTCACTACATGTATTTATAATTTCAAGACAAGTGCGCACAACGTAGATATCTCTATGGCATCCATGCATCATGTACTGACCAAGCTACATGGTCAAGACAGAGGGGCATGAAGGCTTATGTGGCATTTTGTTTTTCAGCTAAGGTAGGAGCATTACATAATGGTAAATTACACGTGGTACAAATTTATGATGCTACATTTTTCCCCCACTTTAGCAAGTATATCATAACCAATGATGCGAGCTAAAGTAGAGAAAATTATCTAAGGGTCTTTTGTTTGCATAAGGTTGCCCCCATGGGAAAATCCTGAAATTTTCATGAAACTATATACAACATGCGAGTTGTAGACAAGCATGCTAGATTAAAAAGAGATAACATTTGATAAGAGACAAAGATATATCATTTGATAGCATGCCAGTATGGGTAGCAAGTTGTGTTATGTTAGTTAGCCATATGATAAGTTGATGTTTGAGTGTGCCAATGCGGGTAGTGAAATCTTGATAGTTGCATGATAGGGTAGCTTTAGACATGCGCCAATACAAGTAGCAAAAGCTAGATAGTTATATGATAAGGTGACTTTAATCATGTTGGTATGAGTAGCAAAGGCTAGATAGTTGTCTGATAGAGCAAGAGATTATGACAATGTCAGTACAGGTAGCAATGCTAAATAGTTGCACGATGGGGCAAAATATATGGTGGTATGAGTAGCAAAGCTATATTTCCACATGATATGGCAAAAAGATCTAATGGATAATTGGATTAGCGCCCACAAAGGAAGACAAATAGATCAAAAATTATTTTAATTTTTAGAAAAAAAATTGTGATAGAAATACAATCAAATAATAAGACATAATACCCTTCAAATTGGACCATGTTGCTTAGAGGAAAACACGAGACATTCTAAGGAGAGAAAGAGACATTGTGTCATGTCAATATACAAGATGTTTCCATAGAATGTCTGTTGGCAAGTTGACTTCCTAAGGAAGCATGACTTATTTTGTGTTTTCAATCATGGCAACAAAGTCATACTAAGTTTCTGTCCAAGATAACTTAGAAGATAAAATGACTAAGTACAGAATACAGAACAAGATAGAGAGATACAGAGATCAGCACATCAGCGCATGTGTTAGAGATGACACCAGAGCATGCATGCTTAGGTATATACTCTATGATGTATATACATGCTATATCCAAATGTGCAAGGTACAGAACATCAGTACGAAAAATATACAGACAGATAAGTACACTGCAGTCCAGGAAACAGTTCAGAATACAGAGCACAGAAGTCGACTATTGTTTTGATTAGCGTGTATTATTTTGTGATGCTAAGGCTAAGCGCCTTTAGTTATAAGTTTGTTATGATGTAATTAATTTTATTGTAAACACGCTTGAGCCAACTTGTTCGGAAGCGTTGTATATTTTGTTAAGAGGCCGACTAAGTGTTATGTTTTGGGTCATGCCTATTTGTTTGTAAAGATATAAGTATGTAATGTATTGTTATGTTACAGCATGCAAGAGAAGTCAATTATTATGCTACAAGAAGTTACAGAGGGATAGTATAATGAAGTCAGAAGATGATATAGCTCTTTGAAGGAGTAAGAGCATCCACACATACACAGAACTGATAAGACAATAGTGTCACTACAGCAGTTCATTTTTTATGTAGTGTATATCAACACTCAAAAGGTTGTAGCCTTCATATTATTTGGGCAGTGAGCCACACACCCCTAACAGGGTTTTTGTAAAATACTTCTAACAGGGTCCGACCCCTAACCAGGTCATTGTACTATATTTGAAAAGACTGCTTCTAACAGGGCAAAGGAACTTTAACAGGTTCATTATACCTAGTACAATATTTTATGGGTACTAATCCCCACCGAAGTTTTCCTCTGATCAAGGTTCTCCGTAATCATATCTTGTGTTATGTGTTCATGTGTTATGTTTCTTTGGATGCACATTTGATATATGTTTAATTAGCTGAAGTATAATTAACAAGATAAACACTGATTCACCCCCCCCCCCC
>MU224675.1:2632492-2673056 GCA_018584345.1 Thuja plicata | reverse complement strand
TTCATCCACTAGGATATGAAGTTGAAGACCATGTGCTAGAGGGATATGCGCAGGTCCTATTGTCAGCACCTAAAGACCCCAATGAACCTAGATGGGGAACATACAGAGAAAAGACTGATGAAGTGGACATTGAACTGAAACTTGTTGTTAATAAAAGGAAAGCATCCAAAACTACATCTAATAAACTAAAAGCTCATGGAGTCACTCAAGAAGATTTGAATAAGGCTAAAGAAGCCAAAGTTGCTAAAGTTAAGATTGAGAAGACTGATGAAACTCAGAAGAAGAGGCAGAAGAAAAATGAGGAGAGTACATCTGCGCCTGCTACCACCATTGACTTGGATACTTATCCACCTTCTGTTCCTAGCAAGAAACCCAGAGGAAGGAAGCAAGCTACCACAGGTCATCCATCTTCAAGAACCACAAGGAGCACTACAAAGAATACACAAGCACCTCTTGAGGTAGGTTTCAGACCCAGCTTGAACATATTGAAGAATAGGATTATAAATGAAGGTAAACTGGATACACTTTCAAAGGTCTATGACAAATATACAGAAGTTGATAAGACAGAGATACATTACATGGTCATATCTCATATGATCAAGTTCAAGAAATCCATTCTTGAACTTAAGATAGTGATACCAGACAACTTATGGAATGTATTGGAAATTATGAAAAGACATGCTATTGAGGAAGACATGAAGATTAGAGAAGAAACTCTAGATACTCTTCTCCCTGTTTGTTCACATGATGAGAAGGCTATTTTGGTAGATCTTGTAAAGCCTCATCTCCGAAGTAAGACAAGAACTCTGCAGATAATGAACAAAGAGTATGAGCAGGTTGGTAAGGAGACCGAAAAGGCATTTGCCCAAGTCTTTATAAACAGACACATGTATCCACCAACGGCGCCTACAGCAAAAGCTACTCCAGCTCCTCCCCAAAAGGATACAACTCCAGAAATTTAGATTGAGCCCATGACAAGTCCACAGGTCTCTGCGCCCACAGTAACAATAACTTCTGAGACAAGTAAAGATACATAAGATACTATAATAGCTGACAATGTCAAGATATCTATGACAACTTCTGATAGTGATATGAATAAGGTTGATGAAGCAATGAACATTGATGATACATCTCTACAACAGAATGAAGTTCCTTTGATTGATCTAATAGATTTGGACAAGGAGAAAGACACTCAAGTTGATGAGTCACCAGTCAAAGAGGTACATATCAAAAGTGAATGTGTAGACACAAGTTAGAATACTATTCTATCACCATCCACCTCATTGTTGTCAAGGTTAACTCCTGACTCAGCTAGTTTTGACACATGGGAAGAAGAAGACCTCGTTAAGATCAGCATCCTTGCCATGGAAAAGGCAAAGGAGAAACATGTGATGAGGAACCCATGTTTCATTGAATCAATAAACATTCTGAATGAGTTAGTTCCTAATGATAAGAAAGTTGCAAAAGTTCAAACTATTGAACATGTGGATAATGTACTAACAAAATTCAAGTCACACTTCACTAGCTTAGTAGAGACAGCTACTAAGATTGCAGAAGATGAGTATAAGAAGGAAAGATTTAATGAAGTAGTGAAGAACTTTACCTTGGTTCTGAACTCTCTGAAGATTGGACAGTCTATACTAAAAGAGTTGGTAGAAAAAGGGAAGAAAGTCATAGCAAACTGCATGGATAGAGTGAAGCTCACCTCTGAGCACACCAAAAAGATAGATAAAGCAAAGGAAATGGTGGACAACATAAGAAAGTTTGTTGAGAATTCTATGCAGGATATGAACATATGCAACAATGTCTACCAAGGACAATTGGACAAAATTGAGAAGGCAAAAACTGAAATAAGCAAGATAAGAGTAAGACAAACTCAGTTGAGAAATGCACTTGCGCCTTCATTAGCAGTTCTTATTGAGAACATCAAACAGATAGATGACACAATGAAGACTTATGATCAAGGTCCTTGCTTGGATCTAGTGAAAATGGAGAAGTTAACATATGCTTTATGCACGCACCTCCAAACAGTGGATGCAATGAAAGCATTCTGGCAGAAAGAGATTCAATCTCTTCAAGTTGTGTACCCTGATGTATATATGGAGTAAGTATGAAGACCTACAGTTTTTTTTTTTTTGCACACCTTTGTCATTCACGTCAAAGGGGGAGTAGTATAGAATGTGTATATATGGAGTAGTATATATGTATATATCATTAAGTTATGATATACAGTCATTTTTGAATGAAGTCATTTTGAGTAACTTAGCCACATTCCTTTGTTGCCATAAATGAAAAAGGGGGAGATTGTTGGAAAGTTGACTTCCTGAGGAAGCATGACTTATTTTGTGTTGTCAATCATGGCAACAAAGTCATACTAAGTTTCTGTCCAAGATAAATTAGAAGATAAAATGACTAAGTACAGAATACAGAACAAGACAGAGAGATACAAAGATTAGCACATCAGCGCACGTGTTAGAGATCACACCATAGCATGCGTGCTTAGGTATATACTCTATGATATATATACATGCTATATCAAAATGCACAAGGTATAGAACATCAGTACGGAAAAGATACAGACAGATTAGTATACTGCAGTCCAGGAAATAGTTCAGAATACAGAGCACAGAAGCCGACTATTGTTTTGATCAACGTGTATTATTTTGTGATGCTAAGGCTAAGCGCCTTTAGTTATAAGTTTGTTATGATGTAATTAATTTTATTGTAAAAACACTTGAGCTGACTTGTTTGCAAGCATTGTATATTTTGTTAAGAGGCCGACTAAGTGTTATGTTTTGGGTCGCGCCTATTCGTTTGTAAAGATATAAGTACGTAATGTATTGTTATGTTACAGCGTGCAAGATAATTCAATTATTATGCTAGAAGAAGTTACAGAGGGACAATATAATGAAGTCAGAAGATGATATAGCTCTTTGAAGGAGTAAGAGCATCCACACATACACGAAACTGATCAGACAACAGTGTCACTACAGCAGTTCATTTTTGATATAGTGCATATCAACACTCAGAAGGTTGTAGCCTTCATATTATTTGGGCAATGAGCCTAGGCAGTGAGCCACACACCCCTAACAGGGTTTTTGTAAAAGACTCCTAACAGGGTCCGACCCTTAACCAGGTCATTGTACTCAATTTGTAAAGACTACTTCTAACAGGGCAAAGGAACTTTAACAGGTTCATTATACCTAGTACAATATTTTGTGGGTACTAATCCCCACCGAAGTTTTCCTCTGATCAAGGTTCTCTGTAATCATATCTTGTGTTATGTGTTCATGTGTTATGTTTCTTTGGATGCACATTTGATATATGTTTAATTGGCTAAAATATAATTAACAAGATAAACACTGATTCACCCCCCCCCCTCTCAGTGTTTCTAACAATGTCATCCCACAATAGGTGACATGTGTATCCACAATGTCTAAACAACCAACCAGAGATAGGGGGATTATATTATTCAACATTAGAACCCATAAGAGTGAAAGGTGTATGATATAAGACTGCTTATGGGTATTTCATCAAGCCAAAATGTTTTGGATCTAAGGAAGAGCACATGAAGATAAAGAAAAATAAAAATTTGGGTCAACATGGAAGGATGGCCTAAATGCCCCCAACACTTTTTATCGTCCCCAAATGTCAAAAATCAATAGACAATAAATAGAAGACCATGATGAAAAATATAAGAAGTTTTATGACAACTAACCCTTTGTTTCTAGGCACAAAGGAAGTATAAGGGTCCTTCAAAGGGGTACAACTTTAACATACACATATGGGGGAATATAGACATGAATACTTTAATCTATATATGTAAAAGCGGGTATTGCCTCATAGATCATTGACTAGAAAATCATTGTCCTCTTAATGTTGATCATATGGGGAGGGAGGTTGAGACTGTAATGGTATAGTTGCTACAACAACCCTAGGTGTCCCACCCATAGCCAAAGCCAAGGATGAAGTTGTTGACTAAATATTTTGTAAGTAGCCGTAAGCACACTACTTCCAAAATGAACTATTTAGGCACAATCTCTCCTCTCAACTTAGGGGAGGCACCCTTATTATTGTTGTTAACTCAACTAGAACCTAACTAGAAACTCAAATACTAGTTAAAACAATAATGCCAATAAACTTAGAATTAACCAAAAGATTAATTTCTAAGTGTACTAGTTGACAATAGACTACGAAATATATATATATATATAAGTTCATGGACTTAGACACTATCTAAAGATAATTTCAAACTACAAAGTTGCAATAGAATAAGCACAAAGACTTAAAACACATGAACCTTCTTCTCTATCTCTAATATAGCTATGAATCACAACTCAAAGACTATGTATTCACTATAACTAACTCAAATTGACAGTTATAGCACAAATTCTATACAAAATCAGATTCAAGATTCTCCTTATAGCAACACAAATAATAATTCAACAAGCTTCCTCAACTCAAAGATAAAAAATACCTGCTTTTTATTCACTCCAAAGCTAACTCACACAAATGAAAGTAAAGTTTTTACTTGCACAATCTCACCAGAGTTTTCTTGCTATGTATAAATATAAAAATACAATGAGCACCCTCCTCTATTTATAGGTGAGGGGCTGAGAGCGAAAAGTGGGGAAAACCCAACTAATCGAGACTTATTCAACAACTAACTACCTACAATTGACTTATTCAACATTACAGTCCTATGTAATGTGATTACATGTAATGAGATATGTAATTGAAAAATTTTGCTTTGCATGTTTTGATTACATATGTAATTACAATTTTATGCTTTACATGCAACTTGTCAAAACAAAAATGGATGATGAAAAATAACACTTTGGCATCTGCATTTGGTGGCATCACTGATTTTCGTTTTCACCCACTCCTGGAAAGAAGTTCGCAATCCCTCTTATTGATCTGCTATCACCTACTTGGAATCAGTCTTGAAAGCATTCTAAATTCAATGAAACTTGAATTTCTTCTTTCATCTGTGCCTAATGGTTGCTTCTTCTAACTTTGGATGAGCACCTATAGCATTTGAAACTTGGTAGATCATTGTGCAAACGAGGCTTCAAACAAGGCTAAAGTGAAAAGACTACTTTTGTGAGGCATGATTACATTTTGGGGGTTTTGAAGTGTACTGCAGATCAAGACGCAAGTGTAGTTCAAACATGTAACAACTTATACAGTTAGAGCAAAAAGTTCCTACCACGTGAGAAAAATAAGTCTTCTTAAGTGGAATAAGAGGTTTTGGATGCAACTGCACTTTAAGTTGCACATGTAGTATACATGTAGTTCATTGTGTAGTCGGGTAAAAAAGTTATGACTTCAATTGGAAATGCTTTCTCATAAAGGGTATTGTAGGAGGTTTTTTATGTGAATGCGTATTCAACTACATGCAACAATATATGTAGTTGGGGTAAAAAGTTCCTATTTTGGAAAGGACAGTAGCGGAAGTTTTGGATGCTACTGCATGTTTCATTACATGTAACTAAATATGTAGTTGGTATGAAAACCTCCAATCTGAATATGAATAAGTAGGGAACTTTTCGGGATAGTTACATTTTTTATTACATGTAGCAGTACATGTAATGGGTAAAAAGCCTTCCAACTTTGGAAATAAGGAAGGACTTGAAACAAAGTGACTTTGAAGATTTTGGGTAAGATTACATCTTCTATTGCATGTAGATTAACATGTAGTTATGTATGCAAAGGGCCTAAAAACTTCTAAAATTTTGCAAAAGTGAAGGCCTATAAATGGAACTTTTTGAGGGTGTTAGCTCTTTTTCTTGTAGGAATCAATTAAAACAACAATAAATGTCTGACCCTCTATTCCCAATTCAGATTCATACATGAACAAGGATAAAAATCCTTCTACACTTTGGGCTCCACATATCCAGGCGGGTGTACCTACTTACAGACTCACTGAATGATAGAGAATCTCACAGTGGATTAAGGATTTATAATCCTTCTTCTTTTTATGCCACTTTTGCCTAGGAAGGCTAACCTATCGATTCACTCTTCAAGGAATCACTAAGATGAATTGTATTCCTCAATACAATCAACTACACATATATGTTCTTGATATCAGAAAGTAAAGATTTTAATATTTGAATTGATGATAACAACCACTTGTCAGCATATTGACCAGTGCCTAATCATGGGTGATAGAGTCATAACAGAGCATACACATATTAAGATAATTAATAGAAACATAAATGAACCCTAGATAGAGTGCCTTACAAATTATCCTCTCATCCTTACACCAATGTATCAAATCCTTACGTAAACCCTAACCCTCTGCAATCGTCTGTAAGATTTAAACTCTCCTTGAAAGTAACTCACAAACAAGAACATGACTATCTTATAACCAGTATCCTCAAAATGTCTTACAAATTGAACATACAAGAATCAATAGCAAATGCAAGAAGACATCATTGACATCAAAATGGAGATTCCATTGTATTTTATTAATATGAACTCAATAACAATACATTTTGAAGACTCCAAACCAATAGTCAAACCAATTTAGTAATCTGCCTTGTAGTCTTATTTTACCATCCATCTTACAATATTACAACTTGATACTTATAGCCAGCCCCAGTCATCTTGGAATCCTTTTGGAAAATAAGGATGCAACAAGCTACGGATGACTGGACTAGATGACAAAATATAGTTTCAAGAAGAGACAAAACTTCAGGCGGAAGGGAATAACAAATTCTTCTATGGGCCAAGTAATCCTTTGTCCTGTGACCGCCTGGATGCTTGAGGTTTCTTTGAGCTGGCTAAATCTTTGTCATCCAGACCTTGCTGTCTTACTGATTGCATAAGCCTTTATGGTTGATTTTTTCTAACTGCTCAACCTTTCTGGTGTTAGCTGTCCCCTTTATGTTTATTGTATCATGCTACCGGGGTGACTATTCCATACTTTCTAACCCATGTGGTGAACACCTCAACACTTGGCCAACTGAAGCCGAGGACCTCATCTTTTCAGCTGTTAAAATCCTCCTAATCACCATTAACCTTCTCAACTTCTACCTCCCAAGATTCAAAAAATGTCTTGGCTTTACTCAAAATATCTATAGTTAGCACAAACCATCCAGTATTTGCCAATGTAATAATACTTTTTGTCCTGCTGGTGAGTGCTTCATTCAACTGTCTCAGCCATAAGGCTTCATTCTTTATTTTTCCATCTTCTTTGAACATGTTAGGAAACATGTCATACATGTCCCTGGAAAATTCTCCTCTAAGAGTTGTGATCTTCTTCATGACCATGTTCTTCTTGGTGTTTAAATTGACCATCAATTTGAGACACTTATGAGTGGTTGTTACGATAATATCAATATTATTTTGTTCTCTTGAGAGGGAATTGAAAGATTTAACATGGGCTGCCTTTCCTTTCTATTTACTCACTATCAAATTCCATTGTTCCTTTTCATCCTCATATTTGTTGGTGATGCTTGCAATCTTCTTTCCCAATAGGTAGAGATTAGAGAGGTTGACCTCACTGGAACACCTTTTGAGGTTGGAGAATATTTGATCAGAACATTTTTGCTTTACCAACTCATCAGCCTCTTTGTATGTTGGGGAATCCTCAAGATCCCTTTTACCCTCTTCTTCTAATCTTGTTCTTTCATTGATCAACCTATTCTTCTCAGCCTCCAACTCTGCTCTTTTAGCATCAATGGCCTCTTGAGTAGTAGGACTTAGAGGTGCAGGTGATGGGGGATATGTTATAAATGGACTTGAGGAGGAGGGCTAATGAGGTTCCAGAGTAATCATCCCTTGGGGCACAAATTGGATCTTTTGCTTACCCTCCAACTCTGCAATTCTATTATCTTTCATCAAGGATTTAACCTTCTCTTCATTATAAGCTTTGAGCACAAGCTCATATTTTTCATTCAAGCTAGCATAGGCTTCTTTTTCTTTCTCTGACACTCTCATGCTTAGATTGGCTACTTGTACAAAAAGGTTAGCTGCTTCAATTCCTGAGGTATCTGCAACCCTCTTCACAATCAGGTTGCATGTGTCTTCAGTCTCATCATCTTCTCTTATTCTCCTCTTGTCCTTTTTCTTTAGTGACCAAATTGCCAAAGTTGCATGATCCTCACTAAACTGGGCACCAATTGATGTCCCAGTAGGGCTCATAGGTTTAGCTTGTTTTCTTATAGCATCGAAAACCATTGCATCAGCTAAATCCCATTGTGGCAATATGAGAACTCCTTGCCTTTTGACCATCTACCTGCCCTCTTCAGGAGTAATCTTATCAAATTTTGATATCAATTCTTGCTTAACTTCTTTCTCTATATCCTCCTTGGCAGAGTTGGGTTGAGCCTCTAGCATCTTCTAGCATTTATTATGGTACTCATTAATATGGCACCTCCATAGGAACTGAATGAAAGTCCTAGTTTTGATGAAATTATCATCAGACAAGAATTCATCACTAGCTTGTTTGGTCACAGGATCTAATTCCTTGCTAACAAATTCTACCATAGTAAGGTCAGATGATGTATGCCTAGGTTCCTCTGGCATCCCCTCTTGCAACTCTTGAGTGGTAACAACCACTTCACCAACATTCCTCATTTTGAGTAATTGTTCAGCAATAGTCTAGTCATCATACTGCATGGGGGATTGAGAAGGAGAATATAATTCACCTCCTTGTTCATTTGTCTCCACCCTTTGTATCTTAGGAGAGGGTACTTCTTGAACATCAGTATCCATTGGCTTCTTTCCCTTATGCTGAAGGGGCTTGTCAACTCTGGGAGCAACAGTGGTATACCCTCTTCTTTTATACACTACATAGTTCCCTGGAGGAACTATTATGCTCTGTGGAAATTTATTCAAAATAGCATGAGCATTTTCTGGATCATTTCAACTGCTCTCTACCTCTTCTCATTTAGATTTTGCATTATTCCCTCAAAAAGATTCATTAGGGAATCAATTTTGTAAGACCATGGGAAAAAATCCTTTAAAGGATCATAAGTCTTGTCAAAATTCTGGACAAAGTCCAAAGATTTCTTGTATGCCCTCCATTTTTCCTTTCTGATTTCCTAAGAATCTAAGTCAAAAATGTTCCTGATGATATCCTCTGGATAATTGAATTGATGCTTTAACATTATACAATTGGTCCTTTTCCTGAACATGCCCATAATGAAATCCTCATTATCTGCACATCTGGACACAGAAGTGGCTAGATGATAGGGCTCAAAATATTTATTGAACTGTGTCCACCCACCTTTTGTTATGATAAAGTGACGGGCTCTAGTGAGGGTAGGAAAGATATTTCCCTTCATTTTTCTGGTTAGGACTTCCTCCTGTAGCCCACCTAATTGCCTTATAATTTTTGCTATCCCAATCTTGAGTGGGACTCTGTAGGGTAGCACATAAGGAGTACCCCTGAAACCATAAACCCTAATCATTGTGGCAAAAGGGTACAAGATTAAATCTCCCCAGTTGTGAGCAATTTTCAACTCTGAGGCATATTCCATAGGCCTTAAAAGCCTCATCATCTCATTATGAATCCTGACATTCTGGTTATTCAACAGTGACTTGAGTCTAGTTGCAAAGACTTTGTCAAAATATACATAACTGGCATTCTTTCTATCCCAGGACAAGTCTGCACTCCACATCTGAACATGCAATTCTTTATCATCTTGGAATTTTTCCAATTCCATTTCTTCTTCAAAGAAGTCTGCATTGTTAAATAAGAACATATGCATCATGAGGGAATACCAACCCATTGGCTTTTGTATGTTGCCATCTTGGATCCCTAACAAACTATCATGCATCTCCTGAGCAATATAAGATGCATAATCAAACACTACAGACAAGTGGGGATGTAGAATTTGAACAACCATCAACATTATATGGACTGGCATGGCTTCCTCTTCATTTATCCCCAAAACATTGCACAAGGCACTGTACATTTTTCTAGTCTTTCCATTGAAAAGATCTACTTTGAAGGGTTCCGGGGTTCCTGGCCCTATTACAACCAAATTTCCTATATTGTTAGCATACCCCTTCACTACTTCACCTCTATAATAATCTCTTTGGTTATTGTATATTTCTTTGAAGTACTTAAAGTCAATATCATCCATATTTTGAGAGGGGTCAGTCAGCTTGAAAATCCATCTGATTTCATAAGCTAATACAGTCAATATTATATTTCCCCGGGTGTCTCTAACAACCCTAGCCACCTTATCATAAGTGTTTGCTATCAAGGTGAACAAATCAGTGTCCATGAATACACTGGGTGCTATCAGTTTTCCAACATCCAGTTCCCAAATATTACAGTCTAGGGTAGGGGCATTCCTCTGACTATAAGCCATTTGAAACAGAGTAAGGGCATCAAAACTAGTAATAGCATCTTTTTCCCACCTACATGAATCATATAACCCTTCCCCAATTTTGAAGCGGGGATGTTGTGGTATTGCTTTTTTAGCTTGTGTGGCATCCCCTGAAGACAATGGTAACTGTTGCAACAAATCTTCCGTAATGTTCTATTTCTGGTAATCGACCTGTGCAAAGATTTCAACTCTAGGGGCCATTCTAAGGGTTTTCTATCAATACTGGAATCAGATTCTGAAACAAAAGCTCTAAAACCCTTTCTGAACTGCAAATTCTGTCTCAATTAGAATGTAAAGGAATCAATAAGCTTACCCATTCTGCACAGAAGTC
Organism: Thuja plicata; assembly: GCA_018584345.1. Taxonomy (NCBI): domain Eukaryota; kingdom Viridiplantae; phylum Streptophyta; class Pinopsida; order Cupressales; family Cupressaceae; genus Thuja; species Thuja plicata. The sequence continues at coordinate 2,662,379 of MU224675.1, read as the reverse complement.
ACGTGGAGCTAGTTTTCTCTGCAATTTCATCTTTGCTCAAGTAGTTTTGGTGAATTATTGAGGCTGCATTTGGCTTAATCAATTTTACGACCTCAATCAAATTAATCTTTCAAATTGAATTCGACTGGAGATGTCACACATTCTGTAATTAATCCTCATGCTTTAATTTCATGGCTTAACGGCTCTCTGCAACTTGTTTTATCAAATTTGAATTTGAGCCGTCGATTCTGGACATCATTCTTTGCATCTGACAGCTATCTTATTTTCCCAAAAACTACTGTCGACTGAGGACACGTGTCATCTCCGCTTACTCGTTAGATGTCGAGCATCTTGGGTATAAGCGATTAAGCGAGCCGTTAGATCTTTCTAGGTTTTAACACCTTTCATACTCGTCTGCAACTGGACCCATATACTTCCCTGGACATGTGTCATCACCGCTTATTCACTTGTTCATTAGATGTCGAGCATCTTTTCTTTAAGCGATTAAGCAAGGTGTCAGATTTAAAACAACTTGCCCGTGATTTAAGCTCTTGTCACCTCTGATTGTTTGGGTCCACCACGTACACGCGTCACTACCGCTTATTCGCTTAACCGCTAGATGTCAAGCATCTTTTCTTTAAGCGATTAAGCGGGCCGTCTGATATTTTCTGACTTGCTCGATACATAAGGTGATAATATAAAAGGGACTTTACATGGCGAGACTTAGGAAATATTAAAGCGGTTAGGATGATATAATCTTTTGGAAAAAAGCAACCCATTCAACATAGACACATGACTTGAGGTGGCTTAAGTGACCGAAAAAGTAACATGAAAATAGAACCGACCGAGGCATTTAGGGTTTTTGGTCATTTTTCACAAAATTTCAACTAGGTTAAGGGTTTGAGGAACTTTGCAGAGGCATAAGAACACTTTGAATCTCAATTTCAAAGCCCTTGACACTATTAATGATAGGAGACCCTATGAAAATTACAAGGCACAATTTGGACAAGAAATAGTACCAACAGAGGGTATTGCAAATGGACTTTCGTGAAAGACTACATGTAGAGAGTTTTGCAATCATGATTTTGAAAACCACTATGCATGAAAACACATCTTTTAATCACGTTACAAATTCATCCGCATAATTTTGCAAATGATATGAGCGGAAAATGTTGATTTGCACAAGGTATAACAAATGCTGCTGCAAGCTATATATCTGCAAGTGTTTTCAAATATTGTTTCTTATTTCATGAAAATGAAAGGGAATTTTAGATTGGTGAAAGTGTAGGTATGCCTGTAACAAAATATGCTCATGACCACACTATACTTCATACTATTGCTCATAATGCACATGGGAAGCACTGATTTTCTCAAGGTATGAAAACGGGTATCTCAGCTTTTGGGAAAAAATTCATTGTTACATTTCTCATCTCAAATGGAAAATTTTGATTTCCAGAATTTGGAAAAATTACGAGAATTACAAGGCCTTGTAGTTGAATGAGAAGCTTTGGTTTTTGCATTACTTTTTCACATGTAAAGTTTGCAAAATTTTCAGAATAGAATATCATTTTTAATAGAAACAAATCAAATTTCTATTAAAATGGACCGATGACTGCAACAACAATTGTTCTTGACTAAAAATGGTGTTCACAAACCCTGGCTACAGTAGAAACAAGCGACATAAAACATATAAAAACCATCAAAGAGGAAAAGCGACCCACATACAAGTAAAAATAACCACTACAAACCTCAAGAAAATCACTTTTTATGCAAAAATGACCCACTTTATATAGCAAAAATGGCTTATTAAAGAAGAAAAATGATTATCAAAATCGCAGCTATAATCATGTTTCTATCAAAAACGTTCTTTAAAAATCTAAACGACAAATAGAAATGAGGGGAAACTACATTTTAACCTCTGTAAGGAAAAACACATAGATAAAGGGAAAAGACATACCCAAAATGCGTCCAAAAAGCTTGAAGAAAACTGGAAAATGCGTCCAAAACTTCTTAGTAAAAATCTTAATCAACAACCAAAGACACAGATATATAATGAAACATTTTGGAGAATCCTAAACCCAAAGCAAAAAAATGACTCCATCAAAAGTGACGTTTTCCTGTTATGTTATTTGAAGATCCTCGAGGTTTAGTGGTTATAGTTGCTACTTAACAAAAAACATCCAACTTCAATTAAAACAAGAGCTATGATACAGCTGGAGTCCCTGTCATTTTGCTTAAAATGGGATAGATTTCTAACAATGCAAGAGTAATAATCAATAGCAGATTTGTAACAATGTTGGAGTAATAATCAATGAGACTAGAAAAATTAAAGAATTTTAATGTGATGATACACTAATGAAGGTTAATGTTTTTAAGGTGATCAATTACTAGATCTCAAGATAGAAAATCCCACCTAAATCCAAATGAAAAAAAAAAACATAATTCCTTTGGAAATGAAAGTGGATTTGGACATTATAAATATGTCACCAGTGCAAACATTCAGAAAAGATGGACATTGCAAGATCAATGGCACTCTGGCTATCACTATACAATGGGCGATCTCCCTGCTTCTGACCCAATTCCTCCAGAAAACATTGTAACCAAGTCATCTTCTTTCTAGCTTCTATAGCAGCTACATACTCAGCTTTAGTGGTTGAAAGTGCATTAACCTTCTGCAATCTAGAAATCCAATTGACTGCAGTACCCCCTACAGTGAAAACATACCCTGTAGTACTCTTCCTTGTATCAATATCTCCTGCCAGACTAGAGTCAACAAATCCACTCAAAGCAGAACTGGATCCTGTGAAACATAATGCCTTTGTAGTAGAACCTCTCAAATATCAAAGAATCCATTTGACAACATTCCAATATTCCATGCCCGGATTTCTCATAGACATGCTGACAACTCCTACTGCATGAGCAATATTTGGTCGTGTGTATACCATTGCATACATCAGACTGCCAACAGTTGATAAATATGGGATGTTAGACATTTTATCTACCTCTTCCTGTGCCTTTGGGAACATTTCCTTAGTCAATTTTAAATGACTAGCCAAAGGTGTACTGGCTACTTTTGCATCCTGGATATTAAATCTTTTCAACACCTTCTTTATATACTCACTTTGGGACAAATTCAAGGTTCTATTTTTCCTGTCCCATGTAATCCTCATACCAAGGATTTGCTTAGCAGCACCCAAATCCTTCATAGAAAATGACCTTGCTAATTTTTGTTTAAGTTCATTTATTTGTTGCATATTGGACCCAGCAACAAGCATGTCATCAACATAGAGTAGCAGGATAATGTAACTCCCATTATCCAATCTTTTAAAATATACACAATGATCAGAATGACATCTATGGTAACCTTGTTCAGCCATAAAACTATCAAATTTTAAATACCATTAGCAGGGTTCCTGCTTTAGGCCATACAGACCCTTCCTTAACCTGCACACTAAATTCTCCTTACCCTTGACCTCATATCCCTCTGGTTGCTACATGTAAATTTCCTCCTCCAAATATCCATGTAGAAAAGTTGTTTTGACATCTAATTGTTCAAGATGCAAGTCATCTGCAGCCACAAGACTTAGTACAATTCTAATTGAAGTCATTTTTACAACAAGGGAGAATATTTCATCAAAATCTATACCCTTTTTCTGTGCAAAACCTTTTACCACAAGTCTGGCCTTATACCTTTTCTTTCCTCCATCTTCCTCCTTCAGCCTATAAACCCATTTGTTAGGCAAGGCTCTTTTTCCTTCAGATAAAGGGACTAAGTCCCAAGTATTATTTTTCAACAAGGAGTCCATCTCCTCTTTCATGACCAGCTTCCACTGTTGTTTGGCATCCATCTGCATTGCTTCTTCATATTCTTCTAGTTCACCAGAATCAGTCAATAAAATGGAATACGAAGAAGGAGAAAACCTCTCAGAAGGTCTACTTGACCTTGCAGAATTTCTAACACTTATAGGAGTTTGTGGGATAACCTGTTGTTGTTGAGCATCAGGTACCAGTGGCATTTCATTTTCAGGAGTCTCATCCAACACCATGTAATCTTGTTTGAACTGTTCATGCTTCTTTTCCTGCAACTGTTCTTTATACATGATCTTCTCATTGAATATAACATCTCTACTTCTAATTATTTTAAGATTTTCAAAATCCCATAACCGATAACCATAGTCATCTACTCCATATCCAATAAAGGTACATTTCTGAGATTTAGCATCAAGCTTGGTTCTAATTTCTTTATCAACATGGGCAAAAGCTTCACAACCAAAAGTTTTCAGAAATGAATAATTTACCCTTTTACCAGTCCATTCTTCCTCTGGAATATCACCATCCAAAGGGGCTGAAGGTCCTCTATTTATCAAATAGAATGCAGTGTTTACAACATCTACCCAGAAATGAAGGGGCAGTCCAGCATGCAATCTCATGCTCCTTGCATGTTCCATGATTGTCCTATTCATTCTTTCTGACACACCATTTTCTTGTGGGGTTCCTTGAACTGTCTTCTGCCTTCAAATTCCATTGATAGAATAGTAATCTTTAAAGGTTGTGCTACAATACTCACCTCCATTATCGGATCTAAGACACTTCAACTTCTTTCCTGTCCCATTCTCAACCAAAGCTTTCCATTTCTTAAATGTTTCAAAAACATCAGACTTTTGTTTTAGAAAATATACCCATGTTTTCTTGGTTGAATCATCTATAAAAATAACATAATAATGAGAGCCACTGAGAGATGATACCTGATCTGGTCCCCATACATATGAATGCTCTAGCTCTAACTTCTCACTCTTCTTCTCTTTCCAACTCTGAGAAATCTGACTCTTTTCTATTTACCATAAATACAGTTTTCACAGAACTCTAAATCGATATTTTTCAGTCCTGGCAACATATTTTTAGAGTGAAGGATTTTCATCCCTTTCTCACTCATTTGCCCGAGCCTATGGTGCCACATTTTTGAATCTGTTCTTGCAATATCTATAGTAGCTTTCCCTGCATTAACATGATCAGTAGCAGCTAAGGTAGAATAAGTGTTACCAGTACACAAATATAATGTTCCTATCTTTGAACCTTTGGCTACTACTAATGAACCTTTAGTGACCTTCTAGACATTGTCTACAAACATGACTATGCAGCCTTCACTACCTAGTTGTCCTACATAAATTAAATTTCTTCTTAAATTAGGGACATGCCTTACCTCCTACAGTACCCAGTCATTTCCGTTTGGAAACTTGATCTTTATTTTCCCTTTCCCAACAATAGGACAGGGCTCATCATCACCCAAATATACCTGTCCAAAATCACCTTGAACATAATCTTGAAAATATTTTCTATGGGGTGTAGCATGGAATGAAGCCCCAGAATCAATTACCCAAGAACCATTAACATTATCCAAACATAATATTAAAGCATCTTGTAAAGTATTACTTGCAACATTAGCTTCCTTACTGTCATCTTTATTTCCATCTCCTTGTTTGTTTTTTCGAGACCAACAGTCTTTCTTCAGGTGACCAGGCTTTCCATAGTACCAACAATATTTCTTTCCTTTAGATTGAGAACGTCCTTTATTTGACTTCCATCGTGACTTGCCATGTGAAGGACCTTTTCCCCTTTCACTTGTTCTTCCTCTGTTCTCCATGTTTAAAGCAGAACCTGATGAGGTTGAAGTTTCACCTGTGCTTCTCCGTCGCATTTCCTCGCTTAGGATAACACCAAAAACTTCATCAAATTTCAAAGTATTTGAACTAGAGACAGAGTTGCTTATAGCCATAACTAAGCTATTCCATCTTTCTAGCAAAGAACATAAAATTAAGAGAGCCCTAACCTCTTCATCGAATAAAATTTGTACGGATGACAATTGACTGGTGACTGTATTAAATTCATTTAAATGAATCGCTATAGATACTTCCTCACCCATTTTCATATTAAACAAACGCTTCATAAGAAATACCTTATTCAAAGCTGAGGGTTTCTCGTATAACTTAGCCAATGTCTCCAGTAGCTCTATGGTCATTTTTGCCTTTGATATGTTGAATGTTACAGACGGTGCAAGGCACAATCAAATAGATCCCAGTGCCTTCCTATCCAAGACCTCCCAGTCCTCTGCTGACATAGCTCCCATTTTCTTGGTTTTTCCTTCTAATGGCTTCTACAGGTCCTTTTGATATAGATAATCTTCCATTTGCATTTTCCATAACTGAAAATTCTAGCCATTGAATTTTTCAATCTTGAATTTGGAATCCTCCATTGCTCCCACTCAAATCTAAAAGTCCTGTCAATCTACAACAACAAACCTTGCTCTGATGCCAATTGTTAGAGTTTGGCAGATCTAGAACAATATAAATTAAATAGTTATATGCAGAAACAAAAGAAGAATAAAAATGAACACAGATAACACACAAATTTAATGTGGTTCACCCAAAACCTGGGCTACATCCACCTACACAGTCGTCCAACCTTTCTTATTATCCAGCAAAATAGTACACCAACATTACAATGCATTATGCATCTCAGCCACTTATAACACGCATTTTAGGGAAACCTCTAAAATTGACCATGTCAACACAATATCAACACCCACTACATGATCAGTCACCGCAATATCAACACCAACCCCTCTAGCTATCTTGGGGAAAATACCTACTTCAACTCTAAAATCTATTCCTAAGTTTTTTGGAGAAGTTTTGAAAACCCTTGGTGAATATTTGTAGGAAGTGGCAGAGGTTTGTACACTTCATAATTTATCATGTAACATGACATTTCTTTGAGGCTTCTGGTGGCTTCTTTCAAAGGCAAAGCTTAGGAATGGTATCGCTCTCTCACACCCAACTCCAACACAAATTGGGATGAGTTGGGGAACCCTTTATATGAGCATTTTTTAGACAAGGGAGACATATCGTAGTTTCTCTAGAAAATTATCACCATCAAGCGAGCTCTGCAAGAAGCTATCACAGATTTCAACACCAGGTTCCACAAGAGCTGATATAGAATTCTAGCTACCGTGCATCCCCCTACAGATATGGATTTTGTATTTTATCTCAAATATTTCAATTCCTACATATCACTAATGATCTAATCTATGGGCATACATACTTTGTTAGACGCATATGCAATTATTATAAGGGCAGAAAATAGCCTTATAGATGTCAAAAAACTTCCATCTAGACCTATTATGCCTGTCTTTCCATACTTCTAGACTCTCCTTGTTTAGGTAGAACCTAGCCCAAGCACTGCCCCAAGCATTGTGCATACACCCCAATCTTATTATTATTACCCAAATATGCAGCCCAATACCTCAAATGTTCAACCTAATAATGAAACTTCTTCCACTATACTAACATCTAAAGTAAATGATATGAAAAATCTATTGCGGACATTTTAAAATAAGATTATCAACTTAAAAAGGCAACGGGTTTTTTCTTCTAAACCTCCTTATCAAAATCACTATCACCCAGGAAAGCCCAACTACCAAGAAAATCATAATCAATGGGGTTCTAAGTTTGGTCAATTTCATGATAACAATCATCTGGTTACTATTCCAAATCCTTTGCAAGTTGTTCCTCTTAGCCAGAATAGAGATTTGGCTCCTAGCTAGAAAAACTTAGCAGATGACACTAGCGTGTGGTGCTTCCCGTGCAATGTTGTGCACACACTAAAAAATTGACCATGAGGAAATTTGTAGCATCACATTGCAAAGTAGAGAGCCCAAGGGATTTCTGACCCTAGTGTGTACACATCTTCTGGTATGGAGACTGCTTTGCTTGTTGCTCAGATGCAAGGCATGTCGCTAGCAAGGGAAACTAAAATTTCCCCCGACCGTGCATTGTTCTCATGGATGGAGGACAGAGAGGTAGTGCTTGCAAATATTTATGACCCTGGTAATGATTTAGCATATACTTCTAAGGTGCCATAATTCCAATTAGACTATAATATTTTCTTTACTATGCAGAATACAGGTGAACAAGTAGTAACTCAAAAAAACCTAGCACTATCAAAGCTATGTCTGAGTTTTCTTTTGTTCATCCCTATCTGAAGCCAAAGGAGACAAAAACTTATAGGTATGGAGAGAGAAATTGAGCCATACAAGCTACCTTTAATGTGGTCAAGCAGTTAAAGAAAGCTCCCGCAAACATTTGCCTCTAGGGTATCCTTGCTATTACTGCTTGAAGTTGCAGTTGCAGGAAACATTGTCTAGTTTAGAAAAGCCACAATCCATTCCATAGAACACCCCTACACAAGAAAAAGACAAGGGGTCATCAATAAAATCAATAATACATAGAAACTAGATGCATGCTTACACTGCTCTGGTTAACCAAGGGATTTCTCATGCAAGAGCTAAGATGAAGCGACCTAAGCCTACTCCCTTCTACCTGAATCTCATTATAAATGGTAAGTTATTGCATAATTATCTATCATCTTAAAATGGAAGCACCCATGTTGAGACATTTGTATCCCTCCTCATTAGGATGTTTTGGACCTAACTTAAATGTCTTTATGGACCCATGGATGTAACTTTTCTTTTATGCTAGATCAGGCCCCTGTTTCTACCCTTTCTTGTTGTTCTTTTCTATGTCCCCGAGACCCCGAACCATCCCCTGATGGACTAACCCATCAGGGTGTAGGCCGAGTTCAACCTAGCCCTGAAGCAAAAAATAAAGGAATAAGAAGCGGCACTCGTAGATGCAACAACTACTTGTTCATCTATTGCATTTGACGCTTTGTTTATCTTGATATAGTTGTTAGGTTTGTGGATTTTATTCAGATGGGAGGAAACATCACTCTTATCAAATAGTACAAGAGCCATTGGAGCGGTGCTCTCAAAGTAACTCACTTATATTTGATAATGGTGAAGCGCTGCACAAAGTTGGGAAAATGAATTAAACTCAATAAGAAGAATCTTATCTCTAATGTCTTTTTGTAAATTAGCAATAAAAACGTATTGTATATCAATGTCTAGTACAAGATAAGAAATATGAGCATACAAATGTTTAAATCTACCAATAAAGTTACTAACGTTTACTTAACCCCTTGTTTGCAATGCATTAAATCAGTTAAAGAAACTTGAGGACCAATATTGTTTTGAAATTGTTGAATGAAAGAATTAGCAAGTTTTTGAAAGGAATCAATAGAATAGGGAGGTAAAGAACAATACCACTATAAGGCCTTATCTCAAAAGTTTCTAGTAAATAACTTGGTCATGAGCCTATTATCATGGGAAAAGTCACTACATGGGGTTTAAAAGGTCTTAACACGAGTCACAAGGTCACCCTTACCATTATAAGTGTCAAGATGAGGCATGTCAACTTGTTGAGGGATAACCGCACGGATAATGTATAAGGAAAAAGGATTATAAATATCACATGTAGGCACATTAAACTTGGATTGAGTCAATGAAGCAAGTTGTTTTTGAAAGGATGTAATAGTTTGAGGAAGATTAATGATGGTTTAATCATTAGAGGAAATAGTAGGCATAGAAACATTGGATACACTAGGAAAAGTGTAGGAAGCATAAGTAACTAGAGGAACACTTGAAACAATTGTAGGAAGAGGATTGGAATATGTAAAAGGTACACTATGATAAGAAGTCATAAAAATAGACAATGAAATAGGTGGAACACTCACATGAAGAGACATAATGGAGGCATTAGGAAGACTCGCATGTATAGGATTATAAACTTGCACGTATGTGGTCATTAGAGGTGGTGCGTAAGTAGGAACACTAGGAATATGAATGAATGTAGGCAAAGAAGGTTCAATAGTCATAGTAGGCAAAACATAACCAAATTGCTGGGAACCTTACACTAAAGGTTTAACATTAGAAACAAGAAGGTGAGAAATACCACGCAAGAGATTAATATCATTTTCATCATTGTGTATAACTTTCCTTAAGCCTTCAATAGAGACAATAGTATCGGGAATATGATTCTCTTGAATAAGCCAACTTGTCATCTTTTCAACATCACTAGTGAACTTTTGAACTTGTGAAGGTGGAAATCTTAAAGATTCATCTTCATCATGGGAAGAATGAGAATATTTATTCTCCATGGAAGGATTAGGATCACGAGGGATCATGTTATCATTAAGGTTCCTAGGGAAGAAAGAAGAATCAGGATCAAAATAACCCATGAGTCTATGACTTCTTCTAACTAGGATACTATAGGTTGGACTCAAAGTAATAAAGATCATACACAAAGAAAGGAAAATCCAAAGGGAGATAACACAAAGGTTTTGTTACTCCTAAATGATTTATATTGTTTTCATTAGTTTTGTCAAAGTCATATTGACTGAGTAAGTCAGTCGGTGAAAGGAGAAGGAAGCACATTGAGTCAGTCGGTGAAGAGAAAGAGAAATGAATAGTTGGTAGAGGACCGAGAAACATCAAGCACCACGAAAAATATAGTACACTAAGGACTCTGTTAGTCACCGAGTAGCATAATAGTTACCGAGCAAAGAGCTTATTCAACTGAGTCATGAAGTTATTCAACCAAGCGAGAACAATTAAGGTAAACATGATTAGATCAAATTTAATGCAATGTCAGAGCATTCTAAAATATTCCAGAGGCACAAAGGAAGTTTGTTACAAGATCTACAAACGATAAAATTTAGAATGAAGATCTATGGTGAAGATCAAGCTATAAAACAAAGTATGTTATTTCCAGGAAAAAGTTCAATTTCCAAAGTAAAAGTGATAAGGTCACCGAGCACAAGATACATTATTTACAAAGATGATCTGACAGTCGAGATTAAAACATGGAATACCTAATCAATAAGATTAAGAGGCAAAATATTATCTATTTAATGGACGAATTCAAAAGGAAAAGAGCTAGTTGAAAAGAGTTGATGAAGTTGTTAAAAGGAGTAAGCAGAGCAACACCGAGTACAAAGTAGCTACAATAGAGCAATAAAGATTATTAAGGATGGTGTTACCAAGTGTAGTTTGAGGTAACAAATCACTGAGCATAAAGACTCTGAACAACATTTGAGTTGATGCACTTTATATAAACATTTTTGTAATAGAAGTTATTGTATTGAGAAGTGTAAATCCCATTATTGGGTAGGCCCTAATAGGTCTTAATTTGTAAATCCTTTAACAGGGTACATGTCTTAGATTAGAGATTGTAAAATCCTTTAGCAAGGTAGACTTAATAAGTATTTTATACTCCTAATAGGGTAAGCTATCAGAAGTAGCTAACATTGTAGCTCTAACCGAGCAACCTTTTTACTGCAGTAGTAAAGGATTGTGGGTGTCATCCCCACCATAGTTTTTCCTATAACCAAGGATTTATGCATGAAAAAAAATCATGGTGTCACAAGTATTCTTATTATATGTTTGCATGTTTTTGTTTATAAACTTTATTATGTTTTCATGCTAAGTATTCAACTTAGTAATCATGCAGTAGTTATGCAGTAGTTAATCAGAAAGTGTGTTAAATATTTTTGGAGTGTTGATTTTCCCCTCCCCTCTTAGTACTTACTTTCCATAATTAATCCAACATTTGGTATCAGAGCTTGGACTCTTGAGATAAGGGTTTAACCACCTGAGAGTGAAAGATCATAGCTATGAAAAGTTATAGGAAAGCTAAGAAGATTGAATGTCTTGAGTTTGAACTGGAAAATGCACAGGAGTTGGTCATTGATCTAAGGAGGAAATTGGAAAAATCATTGAGAATGAGAAGGAATTTATGTGGTGAACTGAAACTACACAAGAGCATGTTAATACTCTTAATACAACATCTAAAGGAAGTCTGAATGATGAATCTGAATCTTCTATTAGAGATTTGATGGAAAAGAATGATGCACTTACCGAGCAGTTGGATCTAATGAAGAAAGAATAAGAAGCTAAAAGTATCAGAATGATAGAAGTACTTGAATCTAAGAGAAAAGATAAAGATGAAAAGAGAATGGCAAAATATGATAAAAGGCAAGCTGAAGTAAGGTTAACTGAGAAAGATAATGAGATCATGAGAATGATCCAAACCCATCATGATATGACCAACCAACTTGTGAATGCAAATCAAGAGACTACTAGAAAGGAATTTGAGAACCAAAAACTGAAATCTGATATTGAAAGATTGAATAGAGAACTAAGATCAGAGAAATAAGCCAATGAAGTATTGAAAAGGAATGAAGAAGCATTAAGATAATTGGACAAAAAATTTAGAAGTTAGAAGTAACCGAGTGATAGAACTGGACTTGGATTCACTGAAAATAGTACTACTAAGAAAGGAGTGTCCTCTAATCCATCTAAAAATCAAGATACTGCTACCCCACCAAAGACAAAGAAGCCAAATTTCTACTACTATGGGAAGCCTAGTCATACAACAAATGTATGTAGAAGCAAAAGAGGTAAAGTACTGAGCACTGCTAAATTTGATGGTTACAGTTATAATTCCAATAAGTATGGACATCAAGCATTTGAGTGTAGATCAAGGACTTATAATAATACATGGAAGCCAAAGTTAAATGGTTATTGTAATATTTGAAATAAATATGGTCTAAAGATTACATGTCAAAGAGAAAGAATGACAAATGGGTACCTAACTGACAGAATACACCAACCACCCGACAAAGCACATCAATACCATGGGACTATAATATAAGAATTTCATGTACAACATGTGGGTGATATGGACACATTGTAGAAAATTTCATGTTGATGCATGGTATAAACAACAAAAGATCATGGAGAAACCCTAGCATTGAATGTTTTCATTGTCATAAGGTAGGTCACCTAACCAAAGACTGCAGGTACCAACATAAAGATCCAACCGAGGATGAAACAACTAAGAAAGCACAAGTGAATGTCAAAGAGATAAGAAATCAAATGAATAAGACATGGAGAAGAAAGACTCTAGATGATGGAACATAATTTGGAACAATAGACAACACCTCATCTACTGAGTCGGGTGCACCTAGCTCTACCTAATCAGTGAAAGGTATGTGTAGGAACTGCAAAGTTAAATTTAAATCTTTAATCGGTTCCTAGCATGTGTGCACAGATCCATATGAGTATATTTAGATGCATTTAGATATGTTGTGAAGTTTGTTTGAATGGTAAAGGAAATATTTTGTTTTATTCAGTTAAAGTGAAGTAAAGTTGTAATCGGTGAAAAGTAAGTCGGCAAGCGCATTAATTGCTATTAATCTAGCCGTTGAAAACCCTAAATGAAGAAAAAGGTATAAATAGACTATGTTATTTATTATTTCTTACCTAACATTTTTCGAAGAACATTGAGTGATTTGTAGAGCGAGTAATCTAGAAGCAACCGAGTGATCTAAGAGGTAATTCTAAACTAGCCTAAGCACACTTGAGCATATTTCTGTATTATCTAGTGTTGACCAAGTAATAGAAAGCGATGCCCTAATTTGTTCAAGCAGCGAGAAATTTGAAAAGCTATGGCACCTAAGTTGCAGAGACCAATTCTTATTGAGAAGGTTGATCCTATGAACCCTAAATACAAGATGTCATCTGCAAAGGCCGCTAAACCTGATATGATGGGAGCCCTTTCTTCCATCCCGATGAGAGTTATTCTAATTGAATATGTTCACACCTTTATTCATTGCAAAATCAAGGAGATTTGTGAATCTGAGATCGATGCATCATTTAACAAGTTGTGCGTGAATGGAAAGTTGAAGGATGATCACACCCATTTAGAGACCAAGGGTTTGGTGCATGCCCTTCATCTACCGAGATTTTTCAAGCTTGAGTGGATAATAATGGTACTCATTCGAGTACATGATCAATTTATGTGGCTTGAGAAACCAGTCAAGATCACTAAGGATGTATTGCACATTGTGACTGGATATCCAATCAGTGATAGACCTAAGGCTATTAAGCAGATTGATAAAAACAAGCTAAGTGAGTTGACAAAGGCACAATGGGATGGTAGAGGTCTCAAAGTTTCAACTTTTGCAAATCCTGAACTGAGATTTGCATATAATTTTATATCATACCGAGTATTCCAATCATCCTAATTGGATAGTGTACCATGTGGAGCAGTTGAACTGGCATACAAGATTGTGAAGAGAGGCTTACATATTGATATTTGCGAGATTTTGTTGAAGCAACTTGAAGATAACATGAACACCATAAGGAAAGCGAAGACCAACACATTGAAGTTTGGATCCTTGTTGGTATGCATTTTTTTCTATTACTAATACTTATTTCCTTCTATTGGTGATGTTACATGGAGTGTTGATAAGCCTATCATTTATCAGATTAATGAATACATATTGATCTTAGGAGACAATTTTGATATGATAATGAATAATTTTTTTGCTAAGTTTCAATCTAGAATGCACAAGAGATATAGGGTTCCACCTCAATTAGTGACAAAATGTCATGCCCAAAGGTTGGGCAAAACACACCTACGATTTTTTTTTAAAAGACTAATGTTAACTAGAGTTGTACTTACACATGCATCTAAGTTAACTATGAGTTTCGTTACAGTAGCAAGTCTAGGACCCTTAACATGTTTGAGTAGAACTCGGTTGACTAGGTTTGACTAAGTAATCCACTAGTCATTTAAAAGGGTCTGTGATCCTAACATCAACCTATAAAGTTAACCAGATTAGCAACTATAAGTTAACTAGGATCGATAGGGCCTAAAGAAGATTACAATGTTAATCTGAATATATAATTTTTTTACTTATTTAATCATACTTAAATGATTACTTAAAGTAATGTATTAGTTTAATCAAACTAGATAATAATCTTATTAAATCATGATTATTGATATCTAATTAATTTAAAAGTTAAATTGATTACATCTTATTCGAAGGGTAACTCAAAGAAATTATTCTTTAATTATTTGATTAAATTACAATGCTAATTCGTTAACAACCCTATAGCAAGTTATACATTTCAATCTAGACCATCTTTAAATTAACTTGATAATGCTCTAAATAAAATAATCGATTAAATTCTAACATTTAAACTTTATTATATAGTCTCTACTTTAAAACTCCTCAAGTCCATAGTTAAGTGTTTTACGACATCCAATTACGATAATGACCTAGTTAAGCATATATTTAAATTTTACAAATAAACTTAATAATAATCCAATTATATAAGTTGATTTAAGTTCATTCTTTAAAGTAACCTAAACAATTAATCCCTCTAAAATACTATAATTAAAATTTCCCAATAGATTTACAAATCTAATTCAAATTTAAACATATTTTAATTTTAATCTCATTTAATCTTAATGCTATTATATTAAATTCTTCTAGAGAATTCCTACCTAAAGTCAACATAATCAACTATGCATTCTATTGGAATTAATTTGGAATCCAAATGAAATCTAATCCCTATATGAAAATAAAATCAAATCTAAAAATTATTGGGAACTAATAAATATATATTTTCCCCTCACTTATTTTTTTTAAATTAAAGTCTCTGAATATCTTATTATTTTATACTGGCAGAGGGCTAGGGTTTTGAAACCCTAGCCATGCCTGTAAGAATGGCGGCCAAAAATTTCATAGTGGGTGGCAGAGACTCTTGCACCAAGAGCAGCGGCACAACGGTCAAAAACAAAGAGGGGACGAGTGAGGATGCGCAACCGAAATTGATCGCTGAGATGGTGGGCAACCAGAGTGAGTGGCGCCACTGTTCACCAGCGGAGGGAGGGTTAATGTGTGACGACAGTGGGGCTGAGGGCAGCGCAGTGCGAGTGGCAGAGTGTGCAGAGGGGGAGCGGGGGTGAAAGGTCTAGGTGGATGTGGGAGCACCACTCCCCACTCTGGATTCACAGTGGAGGCCATGCTGCGACCCCACTGTGAATGCATAGTGGGCAGCGCTTGACCCTTGCCACGTGCGAAGAAGAGGAGGGTGGTGGGGCCTCGACCCACCCCAAACAATGTTTTAAAATTTTCTTTTTTAATAAAAATGATAGCTTAGCAAATAAACGTTGGTTTATATATATATATATATATATATATATATATAAAGTTTCTTCTCTCTCTTTTTTGAGAAGTTTAACAAAATAGATAGTAGTAGACTTCGTAAATTATTAGATATATATGTTTGATGTTTATATATATATACCTAGTAGTTTATACTTGTATCCAATATGTATAAATATAAAATTTCTTACAGTGAGATGTTTAAATTTTACTTATGAATTGGATTTGTCTCTATGCATGAATAACAATAGTATTCATATTAATAAATAAAAATATCTCTATATGTATTTAATATTAAATATAAAGGTCAACCTTATCTATTTTCTTTTTGTGCATAACAAGTGACATTCATTTATACATTCAATGATAATATGTATATTGCTATATATGTAAAATTATCATTATATAACTAAGTAGAATCCTAGTCTACTTTAAGTTAAAAAAGAATTTTGAACTTATTGAAATTAGGTATATTCCAAAATACTCATTTGAGCTTTTAAATCAAATAAACAGGTATTAATTTGAACAAATTTTAATCTATTTCCTTTGTCTATACACTAACTTAACCATAAATTGAAGAGTAACTCCTGTTCAAAAAAAAAAAACCTTATAAAGCAAAAAAATCAACTTAAGGTAAATACTCTAATAGTTATATTAGCAAGGCATAGGTTTAAATCTCTTTCCTTTTATTCACAAAATATAGTTTTTACAAAATTTTAGGTCTCCAAATTACACCAGTTACATCTTTACAACTTCCTTACATTTTCCAAATTCAATAATACAACATGGCTCGAAACGCTATCTGATTTACAAAAAAATTACTAAATGAAGTTTACACCAAGACTTCATCACAAGCATTCCAAGAGAGTCCAACATCTTTCATGCATGAAGAATAATGGGTTGACCATGGAGGTTCACCTCCCAGACTTGGCCTTTACAAGGCCACCCCCGAGCTAGGGCACACAGGAATGCAACATGAGACATACAATCATACCCATAAACAAAACATAAATATACACATAAGGTAAAATACCCAATCCCAAGGATTCACAAGGCCTCCAAAAGACCTGAAACTTTAGGGGTGAAAGAGGACTTACCTAAAGAGTAGAAGCCAATAACAAAGTATAAAACAAGAGGAATAGGCCACACATGGGCTCTGTTAGTTCCTTTTCTTGCTCACTTATAAAATACTTGTAGTAAGCTTTCTCTATTTTCCCATACACTGATCAAGCAAGAAATGAAAGAACAAAAATAGGGTTCTTACACCCTCTACACTTTGAGTTCCACAAACTCAGGTGGGTTTACCCTTTTTACTTAGAATAATAAAATCACAACATTATTCCAGCAAATGCATAGTGGAATTATAGATCTTAACCTCTGTAACATTTATTTGACAGACTAAAAACAAAAAGACAAAGATCAATTTAGTAGTGATAGTCACCCACTCCAAATGAATAACAGACCAGTGTTTTATCCTAGGGAATGGAGTCACTCTGAATATTCATAGCCATTTACCATAAACACAAACTTAGAAACACCAATAAATCTGAAAAGGAAAATAGATACACCTTGTATATCAACCCTCACACATATGCTGAAATAATCATCAAATTCATAACCAACCCCAAGTTTCACAGAAATGATCCTAAGAAAATTAATCTTTCGTTGAAAGAAACCCTAAGATAACTTCACAATTTGCCTGACAAACATATAAATTGAACAAACCTTAATTACCCAATTTAAGCAAATCTCATAATACAGAAATAAAGTCAACTACTCATCATAAGTTCATAAATTGTTGATGGATTTGTATTTGTATTCATATCAAAATAGAGTCATTACATTCAATAATATACTTCAAAATCCTTATCAAATATTGATCCCAAACCAAAGTTTATACAATACAATTTTACTTCAAATGAAAAATGGCTATCCTTTTCCCAGTAGTCTTGGAATCCTTTTATAGCTAAGGATGCAAAAAGCTTTAGACTACATGGGAAGATTATAAAAATCTTGCAACAACTTAATTAAAACAAAATAACCACTTTAGAAAAAAAACACTGGTGGCAAAAAGATCTGCAAAGTCGAACATAAGTTATTGTTGCTCTGAAAATATCTTCTTATCCTTTCAGCTTTGCTTCCCACCTGCTCACCCCCTCGTTGGTGGGCCAACTGAAGATTTTTTCTTTCTCTAGCTTATCCAAGGCTTCTGTCCACCTGGCATCCAAGATCATCTTTGCCTCAACAACAAATTTTGTCATGTCCACCTCGACCTTAAACAAGCTATTGATCAATTCATTGCAGTAACCCGCATCTATATACTTTTCTAAATGTTTATTCACATCCTCAGCCTTCCAGATTTCATCAAATTCTTTCTCCCATTCTGGCTGTGGCTTTAGAACACTAACATCATCATAAATTTTGGGAATGAGTGCAAGGCACTGATCACCAAACAACTGCAACTTATTATTTATCAACTCATCTTTACCATTGAAGAAAGCATAAGAAATATTCATCTCATTTATCATCTTAATGGTTTCTATGACCTTGTCAGGGAAGTCATCACTATACAATATTGTAGTCTTTAATTTGTCCATCAATCTGTTCCTTCCTGACCAGGTTCTGAAAGTAGGCTCAAGAAATATATAGTCTCAGCAACAGTTTTGGAAGCATCCTGTAATGATCCATACAATGTATGTACCAGTGAAGTCTTTTGTTTTAACACACCCACCTAGTGTTGTAATATGAAAAGAATTACAAAAAAAACATTATCATTTTTCTCCTTTAAGGGCTCTTTTGTCTGGCCTTCCACTTGTTCTAAATCACCCTGTGTCTCTGTTGATGCATCTACCTTATCTTTTACAGCTACCTGAGGAACTTCACTTGTCTGCTTTTCCTCTAGTTATTTCTTCAATTGCCCTATTTGTTCTTCCAAGGAATTGTTATGTACCATGAATTCTTCATGTTTCTTATCCAATGTAATCATCTAGCTGAAATTCTTCTCATGTTAGATAAATCTTCAGTCCTAGCCAAGTTCATAAATAAAACTTGGGTCATCAAGTGAGCAATTTCAGTGTCACTAGTATTCTACAGATTCCATATCATTCTATATGTCTTCCTTTCTTCTCTTATATTCAGAACTAGATCCTTTTGTGTGGCAGGGGAAAGGAACCAAATAGCCAAGGTCTTAGACTTAGGATCAAAACCTAATCCTCTCAACACATCATTAATCTCAAATTCAGACTTAAACATGGCATTTTCTTGTCTTCTGATCTGGTCAATGATAAAAGTGGACTGTAAGTCCCAATCAGGCATAAACAATACTCTACTATTTTGCACCAAGAACCTAGCCTATTCCATAGTGATCAATTCACTCTGAGGGTCATATTCCCAGAGTGTCTTTACATTTTCCTCATTTTTCTCTTCTTGTCCTTCCCTTGCTATCAAATTTTACCTTAAGTCCCTTTGTTTCATCTTGATTGGGAAACTTTTGAATTCTTCTGATTTTATAAATTCATCATCCTTCATGAATTCATTGGCCATCATCATCCTTTTTTCCATCTCTGTGTTTAGGATCATCTCATTCTCTCCCTGGCCTTCATCTTGTGGCACAGTTTGCAATTGTTTTCTGATTTGTCTGAAATACTTTCCATGTTTTGTTACTACAAACTCAACCATGCTTTTTCTTGCTTGAACCTTTTTATCCTCTATTTTTTTGTGTCTTTCTAGATTGTTCTCTAGCAGAAGTGGCCTCTTCTCCAATCTCTTCATCCTCCTCTCCTTGTTCTTATTTCTCTTTGTCTTGTAAGGCCAATGTTCCTAGGGAT
This sequence comes from Thuja plicata, assembly GCA_018584345.1. Classification (NCBI taxonomy): domain Eukaryota; kingdom Viridiplantae; phylum Streptophyta; class Pinopsida; order Cupressales; family Cupressaceae; genus Thuja; species Thuja plicata. Next base: position 2,642,664 of record MU224675.1, on the reverse strand, counting down.
CCTTGAGATTGTACATCTTCAACACTAAATTTTGGCACTTGTTTCATCAGATTGTCATATGAGTCCATCATTTTCTCAATTATCTAAAAATATGGGGTATCAGTAAAGAATCCAGAAAATGTACTATCTAATTCCTTCCATTCAACTTCTACCCTCATGAGGTCTTTCCATTTTCTTTTTTTCTCCTAGACCTCAATTCTATCCATCTTTTTTTTGACAACATCTTCATCATCTAAGGCCTCATGATCTCTCACATTTTCCAAGGATTCATACTTTTCATGGCTATTTTAATGAACTGCTCTGGGTCACAGAACCTTGACACCGTGGTTGACAGTCTATATTGCTTCAAAAAGCCATTAATTTGCTCAAAAGTTTTTTTTTTCCTATAGAAAAATTAAATCCCACCATAACCTAGGGACAAAATTACCCTTCTTATGCCCTTCTAAGAACTCTTTATCTACCCAAGTAATTTGCAAGATAAATTCTAAGAAAGCAATTCTAAGTGGGACAAATTTGGGGAGAACATGTGGTGGTTGTGAGCAACCATAAACCCTAACGACATTGAACTTATCAAAGTAGAAGAAATCACCCCAATTGTGGCTAATTGACTAACCCTGAATAAAATTCCAAGGTCTTAACAACCTTCTAACATCAAATGACAACCTTTTCATTTTTACTCCCAACATGTCTAAAATTGGAGCAACAATCCAATTTTGAAAGTAAACAAAAGAAGAATGTATTGAGGAACTATCCCATACCTGGGTCCATCTTTGAATTGTAATTTTAACCCCATATTCTAAATCAAATAATTTTAATTCTTTATCCATGGATGCCTTGTTGTAATGCAAAAACAGAAACATCAGGTGTGAATAGTGCTTGAAAGTAGGAACAAGAACATCTTGTTGTATCTCCACCAATGCAGTATGTATAACCTAAACTACATAACTCATGTATTCATATTTAGTATTGACATTTGGATGCTGAATATCCATGGCCATCATCAATAGGTTAGCAGGAGCAGTTGTATCTCCATCAAAACCCAGAACTTTTCTCAAACCATACATTGTGCATTTGATATAATTGTGGAAGAAAGACAGGTCAAAAGGTGGCTTTATATTATCTAGAATTACCACCAGATATCTATCCACCTTAGGCATAAATCTTGGCAAATCTCGTGCTTCTTTATGAGTTTCTCCCACTTCTCATAATCAACTTGTATCTTGTCCAAGTCAATTTTGGTACATATTGCACCGATAATTCTATAAACATCTGCTACTATCCTTCTATTTATCGCTACTAGGGCTTCTATTCTCTTCTTCCAAATCACTCTAGCTACTAGAAAGTAGCTCTTAGCTAGCTCTTTGATCAAATCCACATCAATGTAGACATCAAGGGCAATCAATTTTGTCATATTCATGTTCCATGGATTGCAGATAGGGACTGACTTAACCCTATTATTCCATAAGTAGTGAAACAAAGTATTACCAGAGTGATTGAAAGTGACTGAGTTTCTGCATTAACACTATTTGTATATCCATTCTACCTAATTGGCACTGTTTACACTAGAATTTCTAGGTAGGAGCTTTGTAGATTCATCTATATACTTCTTCCCTACAACTTCTTTCTTCCCAGACCATTTTGAAGCTATGCTTGTAGTGGTTTGACTCATCTTTCCTTCTCAAGGTTGATCTCAGAAAACAACCTCTGCTATTCACTCAGAAATTCATGAAGGCATAAAACAAGAATTGTACAAAATCTAGGCACAATCAGTTATACTTATAGCCCATCACATCCACATCTTGTCCACTTTACTGCAACTCCTCACACTTACAAAATCATGTCGTTGGCTTATGCAACTAATGCTACCATTAATTCAAACTTGTGTATCCTTGCTGGAATAAAGTATGCATTTCTTTCTTTTTGGCATTCAAAACCTAGGAATGAGGCATGTGGCACCTTGTCACGCACTCACTGCATAAATCAGACATTCAAAAAATTCTTCATGAGTGAGTGATAAATCTTCATTCTCTTATTTAGTTGCACACTAGCAGTATCCTCCTTCAGGATCGAGATCATCCGATGAGTGAATGAGAGCCATTGATTTCATTTAACTCTTCAGTAAAGCACTCACACACTTTATCTTCTTATGTTTGAACCTGCGTGAGTGAGTGACAACTAAAATTTTTGCCTAAATTTTCACTTGGTCGCACACTCACAACCCTTTTTTGTCTTATTTTTAACTATTGCGATTGAGAGATAACCTCTTTTAAAACATATCATAAGCCTCGTAACTTACTTGCAGTCTAAAATTTGTTAACTGGTAAGCCTTAGCGAGTGAGCGATGACATAAAAATTATTTACTCACACAACTAAAATGTTTAACTGCTAACCATTAGCGAGTGAGCGATGAAACATAGTCTCCTTGATCGCACACTCGTGGTCCACAAATCATTGGTGAGTGAGCGATGAAATAGAGCCTCCTTGGTCACACACTCGCAGATTAAAAACTTTAAGTGAACAAACCATCGCAAGTGAGTGATAACAGTATATAACCTGCAACACAGACTGCATCGCACACTCACACAACAAAATATAACATGAAATTAACCTCTGCAAGTGAGCGATGACTTAACCTAAACCTGACTCACATACTCACGCAATAACAGATGTTAAGTGACATACCTCAGCAAGGGAGAAATTAACATAAAATTTCCTTTAGTCGCACACTCGCACAACAAAAATCTTAAGGTAAATAACCTTGGCGAGTAAGCGACAACACAATTTTCTTTCTCACTCACACACTCGCAGACTAAAAATCTTAAAGTGAAATTACATGACAAGTGAGCGATAAACATTTATGATAGCCCCGTCACTCACTTGCATAGTCATGTTGACATTTTTCAAGACCATCGTGATTACACGACCACATGACAATCTCTTCACTCGCTCACTCATGCAGTTAAATGACTTCTTAAGAAAGACAACATGACTGCGTGACTAAACATAAAAGGTGACCACTTGAGGACTTAAGCACATTTTAAGACTTTTTAACATGAAAAAGGCCATAACTAAGACTCAATAATGCGAGAAAAGACCACTTTTTGAAATATGAATAATTTTCAAAATATAGTGCTAACAATGGCTCCGATTGGGGAAAGTTAATTGTAAGATTGACATTAGGATCCAAAAAACTTTGTGACACAGACCAAAAACCTAAAACAAAACTATACATACACGCACAAAAAACCAAAACCTAAAACAAGGAACTAAGCTACTATGCATGGAAAAGTATAATTCATGAGAAATAGTATTTCAGGAATTGTCCATACACTGGCAATTCCTGGATCTCACCAATAGAATCTTCCAAAAAATATGAATCTTGTCCATGAAAATCCTGAATCACAAAAGGGCCCAGCCATAACGATTCAAACTTCCCATGCTTACCCTTCTCTTCTTTCCTTGCATTCCATTGGAGTACCATATCATTGACTTGAAATTTTCTTTTAGTTGATCTCTTATCAAATAATTACTTTGATTGCTATTGAACTTTTAGGTTTTTCTTATGTGCTTCAGTGTTGATCTCCTCCAATTCTACAAATTAGACCATCCTATCCATCATAGGTTCTTGCACTTCAACTTCTTCTTCTTGTAAAAACTTATACACATGCAACAAGTTATTCAGAGGCAATCTTGCCTGAGTTCCATAAACCATCTCAAAAGGGGAGATCCCTATTTCCCTTTTTATTGTTACCCTATCATCCCAAAGGGATAACTTTAGCTTTGAGTGCCATGATTTCTTTATTTTTCCAAAATCAGTTTAATGATCTTCATTATGCTTTTGTTGCTAGATTCGACCTACTCATTTGCTTGTGGATGATAGGGTGAGGAATAAGATAAAATAATACCATAATATTCACATAAATCCTAGAACTCCTCAGATCTAAAACACATGACATTGTCCATTATTAACCTAGTAGGCACACCAAACTTAGTCAAGATATTATCCATTAGAAAATCCATTACCACTTTGTTGGTTGCCTTCTTGGATGGGATTACTTCAATCCACTTGGTGATAATCTGTAGCCACAAGAATCCAACTATGGCCTCCACTAGATTTTTCTGCAAACTCACCAATAAAATCGATGCCCCATTGGGAAAAAGGTGCTTCTACTGTCATAGGGTTCAACAACAATGCTCCTAAAAATTTCATCTTGGAAGAGAACCTTTGGCAAGGCTCACATCTCTACACCAACTTTTGAGTGTCTTTAAAAAGAGAGGGCCAATAAAAACTAGCTCTGATTATTTTATGAGTTTAGTCTTGGCAGAGTAATGCCCTCCACAAACACCATTATGAATTTCATTTAAGAACCTCTTAGATTTTGATTCATCCAAACAAAACAACAAGATTCCATCCCTATTTTTCCAAAATAAATCACCTTGCACCAATACATACTTTTGAGCCTGCAGCCTAAGAGTTCTTTTTTGAGTATCTGACATGTGCTCTGCACATTTAGCATTTTTCAGAAAAAACACAATATCAACATACCATGGCTGCAATTCAATGCTAGTGTGATTCATACTTATAGTCTGGACATTATTAATCTGGGCCAACTCCATGTTTGTATCAGTCATAAGTTTAGCCAAACCCGGACCCCTAACCAATTTTGTGACTTGAATTTCCAGGTTGAATTCTTTAATTCTGTTGAACCATCAACATATTTTTCCAGTGACTTCAGATTGAGATAATATATCCTTCATTGTTGCATGTGGTACATAAGCAGTCACTTTTGCACAAACTAAGTAAGGTCTGAAAACCTTGACCGCTTTGACCAAAGCATAAGCCTGCTTCTCCATTATTTCACAATTAAGTTTTGTTGCCTGCAGAGACTTACTAAAAAATGCGATGGGGTGTTCAAACCCTTCACTATCCTTCTGCAACAGCACTGCAACAATAGAAAGAAATGAAGAAAAAGAAAACAAAGAAAAAGGTTTTTCATAATCAAGAGATTTCAAAACTGGTTCTTGCTGAATTACCACTTTTATTTCATCAAAAGACAACTAGGCCTCTTTGTCCCAATCAAATTTTGCATTTTTATTTAACAATTTGACTATGGGTTTCACTAACTCTGCAAAGTTGGCAATGAATCTTCTTACAAAATTCACCTTTCCTAGAAAAGATTGTACACCCTTGATGTTCTTGGGAGGCAAAATTTTGTTAATGCTCTCTACCCTCTCAGGGTCAATTCTGACTCCTTCCTTTGATACTATGTGTCGTAATAACTTACCCTCTGTTACAACAAAATGACATTTATTTGGGTTTAGTGAAATTCCATACTCCAAAGCTTTAGAAAACATCTTTTACAAATGTTTGCAATGATCCTCAACCCTTTTGGAGTATGCAGTTAGATCATCTTGATACACCACCATAATTATATTTACAAATTCTTTGAAAGCCACATCCATGGCTCTTTGGAAAGTATCTCCTGTATTCATCAAGCCAAACAACATCCTTAGATAAACATATGTACCCCATGGGGTAGTAAATATTGTTTTGAACTGCTTAGACTCCTGAACCAACATATGGTTATAACCAGAAAAGCCATCCATCATGGATAAAAGTTCACAACCTGTAACCCTTTGTAGCATTGCCTCCATATTTGGTAGAGAATAGTTATCTTTTAAAGAACCTACATTCAGGTTTTTGAACTCTACACACAATTTAATATCACCATTATTTTTTATGATGGGAACTAGATTGGATACCCAAGAAGAATGTCTGATTGGCTTTATTATCCCAACATCTCTGAGTTTTGTCAACTCTTGTTGCATTTTGTGGGCCAACAATGGATTGATTGGCCTTTACTTTTGCCTAAAATGCTTGACCTCACCTTTTAATGGGACTTCATGCTGGAAGAGATCCTCCCTATAAGCCTTAAGGTCTTCATAAGACCAAGCAAAAACATGTTTATATCTTTTCAGAAAATTAATTAAATTTGTTCTTACATGAGGTGCCAACTTTTTTCCAATATATACAAGCTTAGGAGCACATTCTGATCCCAGGTTTATCTCCTCAAATTCATCCATTTTGGCTACAGAATTTTGGTACATGAGACTATCACTGTCAGTAAACATTCCTTCCAATTGGGTTAATCCCTTAGGGATTTCATTTGTTTGTAACTACACAATTTCATTGCCAAATATAGTCTCTTTTCCATCAACCACACTTACCAAATTATTACAGTCAATATTCTGGCCCTCATAACTGTCTATACACTGAATGAATGTAAGGATATCATCATCATTCTCAAAAAACAGCCAATTATATACATTATCAAGGATGACAGGCCTGGTTTTGGTCTCTATAATATACACTCCTGCTAATGTCAGGTCATCATTTTTCATAGCAATATTAGCCAAGAAATATGCCATGATATTTTTAGATCTCTCTATCCATTCAATGGAGAATGCATAAAAAAATTCAATGCTATCCCAAACAACATGCTTACACTATTTCAACCTATCATTCTTGGTAACATATTTTGACCTGACTTGTGATATGGCTAATTCTGAATCTCCAAAAACCCTTAATAACTTAATACCATGCTTAATTGCAATTTCTAATCGTAATAACAATGCCTCATAATCAAATCTATTATTTGTACATTGGAAGACCAACAAAAAGGAATATTTGAAGGTAATACCTGGTGGATATAAAAATAAGACACTAGCCCGTGATCCTTTTTTTGAGCAGGCTCCATCAAAGTACATTTGCCATAGTCCATGTTGTTGCAATACCAATTCTTCTATTATGGGATTAGTATTTTTCAATTGAGGCTGAATTTTTTCAACTCTAAAATTCTGCATATCCACATCCACAAAACAATTGAGCATGTTTGGGTCAACTTTTTCAACTAATTTTGGAGCCCTAGGCTCTCAAAATAACTTAACCTCATTTCCATTCATAGAAATGGTAGCAAAGGACAAAACCAACTGTACATGTCCTCCAACCGCTGTAGCCCACTGCCTTGATAACAACATTTTGTAGTGGGGTTGAGAGTCCACCACAACAACATCGATTTTGAAAATAACCCCAGGGAATGTAGCAAGCTTGACCTCAATTCCTTTCAGAGTTCCAATTACAGGCACTTTCCTGTTATCCATAGCATAACATCTACCAAAAGAAGTGTCAACTTTCAAACCCAACTCCTTCATCACATTAGTAGCAGCTCCAGAATCTATCATAAAAATTTTCAACAACACATTATTTACAAGCAATGTTACATAAAAACAATCAATTTTAGAGGGCTCTTGGGTGATTATACTTCCAACACATATTTGGGATTCATCTTGTTCTTCTTGCTTTTCTCTTGACTCACAATTCAAATAATTTGTATTAGGTATATCAGGTAAGGCTGAAAGCAATGAGAAAGCAACTTCTTGATGTTCTTTTATTTTTAACATCTCAACTAAGGGGACATACACATTCATTTGAGATAAAGCTTGTTTCATGTCAAAAGTTGGAAAATTTAGAACAACTTCAGAAGAAATTTGACCTCTATTCTCCTTGGGTTGTCTTTTTTTTTTATCATTTGTAGGGGTAGCTTTACCTCCTTTGACAAGAGTCTCTTTAGATTATTCTTTATCCATCTTTCTTTCTTTTTCTTTTTCTATATCTTGTGTAAATTATTCATTTGTGACTTCTCCGATAAAAATTGAACCAGGCTGGCCTTCACCTTGATCAACTTGTCTGTTTCGAAGGTGGTATGAACTTCTTGCATGTGTCACCACAACAATAGTAGAAGATCTTACCTCCTTATCACTAGGCCTCCGAAGATGAACACGTTCTAAGTTAGTATTTGCAACATTTACTGTGAATTGCACATTTTCTTCTAATTCATCTTCTGATTCAACATTATCATCTTCAATAGTGAATGCACACATGTTTACTGAAGGCTTTTTATCATTTTGGCCTTCTTGTGTTCCAACATTCTCACGCGATTCTGTCATAACTTGAGCTACTGCACACTGAAAAGGGGAGTGAGGCATATTGTAGACCATACACTAGGGAGTGTTCTCTACATTGTGTGTATTGTTGTTTTTCAACAGATTAGGCACATCCCTATTCTTGGCATCAGTTGAATCCTCTGGCATAGGCTTTCCATCCTTCCGATTAGTTTTGTAAGGAAAGTCCTGCATCCTATAAGATTTCTCTTATCGTTGATACTGCTACCTATTATATTGAAACCCCTTTTCATTTTTATCTACCTTATTAGCAAGGTCTTTCACCACATTTACTAGTGCATCCACATTATCTTCCTCTTTGGGATTCTTGGTGAACTGTGCTTTTGACTCTTTCTAGAGTCTATTATCATCCCTCTTGCCAAGCTTTCCATAAGTTCTCCTATTACTCTCTATGTTTATGGCCAATTTATAAGCATCCCTCATGGCATGAGGATCTTTATCCCTCAGTAAGTAAGTTGTCTTTCCATACAAAGCATTACAATATGTGGTGAGACATACATTCTCATCTAATCTCAATACTTGGAACAATTTATATATAGCCTTTTGAAATCTTATGTTGAACTCAGCTATGCTCTCATTTGTAAACTTCTTCATGTTTTTGAATTCATTCAACATGAAACCATAATTTATCTTATCACCATACGTCTCTTTGAAACATCTAAAAAACTCATCCCATGAAATTATACTATTACCAGGCAATCCCTGGTACCAATCTCTTGCATCCTAAATTAATGATTGCACAAATAATTTCATCACAATATCCTCATCTTCAACTTTATAATCATTCATCATATCAGTGAATACTTCTAGATGCTCTTCACCCGTTATAACATTATTTCCGCTGAATTTGGGAATCTTATCTCTAACTTCATTAGGAATAGCATTTGGCTGGCCTGGGATACTATAAAAAATAATTGCCTATATCTTTCCAAATGAATAGGCCTTCTCTAAAAATTTGTGCCAAGATTATGACCACTACTACCAGTGCCTATATTTTGATGACCAGTAGTGCCACCCATTCCACTTCCTCCTGACTGTGATGCAATTCCTTGAGTTGCACCCAATATCTAGGCATTTGCATTAACACTAGTATTTTGAATCTTGGAATCAGATCCAGGCATGGTTTGAGTGGCTAAAGTAGTATTACTTGTCACATTGGTGTGAGTGGAGGAATTTAAGAAATCAATCTTTCTTCTCATTTTTGTAAAAGCAAGTTTTGATTCTGCCTTCTCCAACTGCTTAGCAATATGATCCTTGGCCTTTCTAGCCATCTCCGATTCCATATCAAGTGAGAAAAGATTACAAGATATTCCTTCTTCAATTTTAGGTTCAACAAATTGTATGCCAGTAACTTTTTGTTTTCCTCTATCAACAGTTTCCTGTCTTCCATTGGTTGCTAATGTATCTGTATGCCTCTCTAGATTGTGATATGTGGTTCCCAAGCTTTCCAATGGTGAGGGTTAGTAGCAAAGGTTTTACAATGATATAAATCAAGCACACAAGAACTACTAACATGAATAACTTGAAACGTAACCAAGAAAATGAACAAGCAAATAGAAGAAAATAAATGAATGCAAACCTCAAAGTGCTTGAAGCTTCTATTTTCTCTCTCTACTCCTTCTGAAACGTTGTTCATGATGCTCAGTATTGGTGTGGTAGTGTCTATGACTTGAGAAGCGTCAAGAATTTGATACTTGAAATGTGTGCGTGATCGCAAGATGACTTGAATGCTGGAACTAAACTGACATAGTAATAGCGCACAAGAGATTGAAATCTTGGATCTTTCAAATGGTTATGAAGGGTTTATTATATAGAAATTGAGGATGAAATGAACGGTCAAGATCAATCCTAGAGATAGGGAGATGAACGGTTGAGATGAAAGGGAACTGGAGAAGCCATCAGTAAACTCCACCTCTTCATTTAGTAAAGGGGAGATAGAGTTTGGTTGACTGAAGAGCTAATTGTGAGTTACCTTTTAGAACTGAAGAGGTGGGTGGAGTTACCCATGTGAACTGGAGAGATTGGTGGAGTAACCCATGTGATCTGATTGGAGTTATCTCTTTGAAGATAAATGAATATTTAATTCATTTATTTAATTAATGTTTTCAACATGTGAGATAATTGAATTCTTTTTTATTAAGAATTGCTTT
>MU224675.1:2593446-2614978 GCA_018584345.1 Thuja plicata | reverse complement strand
TTAATTAGTAAGTTTAAATATTTGAATTTAAACTATAGAAAATTGAATTTAATTAATTAATTAATGGTAATTAATCAATTAAGGTTAATTAATTAAATAAAATTAATTATTTAATTAATTTTGGGAACTTGATTAGATGATTTAGGGAATGAATTTAGAGGAAAATAGATAATTAATTAATGATTAAAAAACCATTAATTAATAGATGAAAATTAGTGTTTTTAATGTAAAGTCACAAGTCTGTCCATTTTTGGGTTTCTACAGTATCTTGTAAAGAGGTTTAACCCTTAGGAGGTTTCTAAGTTTCATAAGTAAGAACCTTCCTCAATACAAGGCCCTTATTTTCAGGATCACTTTTCTTCAACAAGCGTTCTCTCTCTTGGCACTCTTTTCTCAGGGTATCTACATCACCAAAAAGTTCTTTATTCAAACAATGAAATCCCTCTTTTACACCCTAATCTGGTAATTTCAATTGGGCAACCCATTTCTTCAAACCTTCTCTCTCAGTAATAGCATTTACAATTTGCTCTTCTCTAGCTTTATCATTTCTCTTCTTGATAAGCACTAGTTATTTTAATTCCTTTTTCAAAAGGCCAGTGTCCCTAAGGACTTCTTCTATGTCAAAACTTGAAGAATCATATATATTCATCAAATTATCCCCCCTTGGTCTTCCACTTGCTCATAAGGGATATCTGATGAACTTGGAGAAAAAATCCCCGTGTATTGGACTGGTGTTACCCTCTTTTGTTGTAATACACTTTCTAATGTAGGGGCACCAAAAAAATCATCAAAATAACCCATAGTGCTAGATTCAAAAGTAAAGGGTACATTAATATCTTTCTCTGAGATGGTACATAAGGGCTGACTTTGACGTACAGACCTAGGTTTTCAGGAAGTATTACTATGAGATTCTCCCTTCCTAGAATAATTTCTTCTAGGAGCTTTAGGAACATCACCCTTTGATATAGCTTTAGGGTGGTCCTTTGTGTATGCCTTTGTATTCCTCATCCTATCTAAAATGAAATCCCACCACACTTGATATGCTAATGTTCCCCTTAGAAACACTATAACCAATTACTCAGATTCGCCACCCAAAACTTGTTGGGAATAAAAAAAATGAAACTTCACTTTGAAAATGATATTAAAGGATATGATAATGAGGTACAATATATAAATTGTGATTTCAAAACTAGATTTCAAGGGTTTAACATACATGAAACACGAGTTTTAAACAAACCTTTACACACATTCCTTGAAATTCTCCAGTAGAGTCGCCATTTTCTGTTAGTTCCTTTTCTTGCTCACTTATAAAATACTTGCAGTAATCTTGTTCTATTGTCCCATACACTGATCAAGCAAGAAATAGAAGAACAAAAATAGGGTTCTTACACCCTCTACACTTTGAGTTCCATAAACTCAGGTGGGTTTACCCTTTTTACTTAGAATAATCAAATCACAACATTATTCTAGCAAATGCATAGTGGAATTACATATCTTAACCTCTGTAACATTTATTTGTTAGACTAAAAATAGAATGACAAAGATCAATTTAGTAGTGATAGTCACCCACTTGAAATGAACAACAAACCAATGTTTTGTCCTAGGGCCTGTAGTCACTCTGAATATTCATAACCATTTGCCATAAACACAAACTCAGGAACACCTATAAATCTGAAAAGGAAAACAGATACACCTTGTATGTCAACCCTCACACATATGCTGAAATAATCATAAAATTCATAACCTACCCCAATTTTCACTGAAATGATCCTTAGGCAATTTAATCTTTCCTTGAAATAAACCCTAAGATAACTTCACAATTTGCCTGAAAAAAATATAAATTGAACAATCCTTAATTACCCAATTTAAGCAAAACTCAAAATACATAAATAAAGACAACTACTCATCATAAGTTCAGAAATTGTTGATGGATTTGTATTTGTATTCATATCAAAATAGAGTCATTACATTCAATAGTATACTTCAAAACCCTTATCAAAATATTGATCCCAAACCAAAGTTTATACAATACAATTTTACTTCAAATGAAAAATGGCTATCTGTTTCCCAGTAGTCTTGGAATCCTTTTAGAGCTAAGGATGCAACAAGCTTCATACTACATGGGAAGATTACAAAAATCTTGCAACAAATTAATTAAAACAAAATAACCACTTTAAAAAATAGAAAATGGGTGGCAAAAAGATCTGCAAAGTCAAACAAAAGTTATTGTTTCTCTGAAAATGTCTTCTCATCCTTTCAGCTTTTCTTCCCACCTATTCACCTCCTTGTTAGTGGGCCAACTGAAGGTTTTTTCTTTCTCTAGCTTAGCCAAGGCTTTTTTCCACTTGGCATCCAAGATCATCTTTTCCTCAGCAACAAATTTTGTCATGTCCACCTCGACCTTGAACAAGCTATTGATCAATTCATTGCATAACCTGCATCTATATCCTTTTCTAAATGTTTATACACATCCTCAACCTTCCAGATTTCATCAAATTCTTTCTCCCATTCTGGAGGTGGCTTTAGAACACTAGCATCATCATAAATTTTGGGAATGAGTGCAGGGAATTGATCACCAAACAACTACAACTTACTATTTATCAACTCATCTTTTCCATTGAAGAAAGCATAAGAAGTATTCATCTCATTTATCATCTCAATGGTTTATGTGACCTTGTTAGGGAAGTCATCACTATACAGAATTGCAGTCTTTAATTTGTCCATCAATCTATTCCTTCCTGACTAGGTTCTGAAAGTAGGCTCAAGAAATACCATAGCCTCATCATCAGTCTTGGAAGCATCTTGTAATGATCCATACAATGTATGTAACAACGAAGTCTTCTATTTTAACACACCCTCCCGGTGTTGTAATATGGAAAGAATTACAAAAAAAACATTATCATTTTGATCCTTTAAGGGCTCTTTTGTTTGGCCATCACTTGGTGCTAAATCACCATGTTTATCTGTTGATGCATCTACCTTATCTTTTACAACTACCTGAGGAACTTCACTTGTCTACTTTTCCTCTAGTTATTTCTTCAACTGCTCTATTTGTTCTTCCAAGGAATTGTTATGTACCATGAATTCTTCACATTTCTTGGCCAATGCAATCATCTGGCTGAAAGTATGCTCATATATTTTAGATAAATATATATTCTTAGCCAAGTTCATAAATGAAACTTGGGTCATCAAGTGAGCAATTTCAGTGTCACTAGTATTATGCAGATTCCATATCATTTTATCTGCCTTCCTTCTTCTCTTATATTCAGAACCAGAGGCTTTTGTGTGGTAGGGGAAAGGGACCAAATAGCCAAGGTCTTAGACTTAGGATCAAAACCTGATCCTCTCAACACATCATTAATCTCAAATTCAGACTTAAACATGGTATTTTCCTGTCCTATGATCTGGTCAATGATAAAAGTGGACTGTAAGTCCCAATCAAACATCAATAATACTCCACTATTTTGCACCAAGAACCTAGCATGTTCCACAATGATCAATTCACTCTCAGGTTCATATTCCTGGAGTGTCTTTGCAATTTCCTTATTTTTCTCTTCTTGTCCTTCCCCTGCTATCATATTTTTCCTTAAGTCCCTTTGTTTCATCTTGATTAGGAAACTTTTGAATTCGTCTAATTTTATAAATTCATCATCCTTCATGAATTCATTAGCCATCATCATCCTTTTGTCCATATCTATGTTTAGGATCATCTCATTCTCTCCCTGGCCTTCATCTTGTGGCATAGTTTGCAATTGTGTTCTTATTTGTCTGAAATATTTTCCATGTTCTGTTACTATAGCCTTAGCCATGGTTTTTCTTGCTTGAACCATTTTATCCTCTATTTTTTGCGTCTTGCTAGGTGGTTCTCTAGCAGAAGTGGTCTCTTCTCCAATCTCTTCATCATCTTCTCCTTGTTTTGATTTCTCTTTGTCTTGTAAGGCCAATGTGCCTAGGGATCCTTGAGATTGTACATCTTCAACACTAAATTTTGGCACTTGTGCCATCAGGTTGTCATATGAGTCCAGCATTTTCTCAATTCTCTAAAAATATGGGGTATCAAGAAAGAATCTAGAAAATGTACTATTTGATTCCTTCCATGCAGCTTCTACCCTCATGAGGTATTTCCATTTTCTTCTTCTCTCCTGAACCTCAATTCTGTCCATCTTATTTGTGACAACATCTTCATCATCTAAGGCCTCATGATCTCTCACAGTTTGCCAAGGAGTCATACTTTTCAAGGCTATTTTAATGAACTGCTCTAGGTCACAGAACCTTGACACTATGGTTGACATTCTATATTGCTTTAAAAAGCCATTAATCTGGTCAAAAGTCTTTTTTCCTATAGTAAAATCAAATCCCACCCATAACCTAGGGACAAAAGTACCCTTCTTATGCCCTTCTAAGAACTCTTTATCCACCCAAGTAATTTTACAGATAAATTCTAAGAAAAAAATTCTAAGTGGGAAAAATTTGAGGAGAATATGTGGTGGTTGTGAGCAACCATAAACACTAATGATAGTGAGCTTATCAAAGTAGAAGAAATCACCCCAATTGTGGCTAATTGACCAACCCTGAATAAAATTCCATGGTCTTTGTAAGATATAAAAAATGTGATGATATGAAATGTAAGATAGAAATGGTGTTTGTGTTGTATTTAAATGTTTTGGGGGAAGATAAGATTCTCCTCCTAGCCCCAAATTTCACAAAGGAAAGATCCACTTTGATCAACCATAAGAAAATGGTTAATGCACAAATGCCTCAATCGATTGGAAATAAGAAAAAAGAAGAAAGCCTTACATTCTTGAATTATAGATGGAGAGTACGTAATAAATTTGAATTTATTAAAATCTTAATTGAAATGAATTTAAGACAATTACTAACCTCAAAATATAGAAGATCTGGAAATTGCTATTTTTTGGTGTCTGTACTGAGTTTCACAAAATTCTGCAACCAGATCTGGAACAGAAACACAGAGACAGAGAAAACCTAGAAATCCTTTCCCTTTCTGAGTCTGGTCAACCTTGACCCAAATGTAGGGGTGCAATTGTACCCCAAAATGTTGGCCTTGACCTGCACTGCTCTGACAGAAATTCTGTTCGCGGATCCTGAAAGTTGGCCGAAAAGGGTATCCAAATTTGCTTTATAATTCATTGTCCTGTACCTTTACCTGCAAGAAAAATGGTTTTTTTTGTTGGGGGGGGGGGGGAGGGGTTTTCCTTGTTAAAACCCTAGTTTTGGAATTAACCTTACAATATAATTAAAATGGCAGAGATAAACAAAGTAAATAAACAAATTCACCTTGCTTGTATAGAAACCCTTGTGGAGGATTCAAATCCTTGGATCCACAAGTATGTATGCTCCAAATGAATGTAGAATGTATAATGTAGGATGTCTCAAATCAATCACTTTTAGATCTTCAAAACCAATCTTGAATGGATCTTAGAATAGGTTCAGAAGCTTGCATGAATGTGGATGGAGAAATCTTCAACAAGAGGGCTCCATAGAGCTTGAATCCTTCAATGGCTACGAATGGATCTCCTTGATGAATTGACTGATTGAATGTTCTTGAATGATTTAATGCTTGAATTCTTTGATCATGCATAAATTATCCTTCAATCGATTTCTTAATCCTCTTGTCTCTTGTGATTTCAAGTCTTAGAGAAAATGAGAGGAGAAAGGCTTCCTTATATAGAAATCTAGGGTACAATCTTCTAGAGAGGCCTAGATAGGAGAGTTAAATTCCAATTAGACCTATACCTCTAGAAGTGGACCTATATTAAATATAATTTCAATATTCATTACTTCAAAGACCAAAACAACCAACGCAAAAGTGGGAATTAAATCTTTCCAAAGCTCGACATCCGGAAACCTTGAAATCTTGAAATTTGGACCCTAGGTCAGGGTCGAGGTTGACTCTGACCTAGGTTAGGTTTGAGATCAAACTTTAAATAGGTCATGGTTGAGGTTGACCTTGAACTAGGTCAGTGTTGAGGTCAAACTTGACCTAGGTCAAGGTCGAGGTTGACCTTGACCCTGAGGTCAAGAACCTCAAATTACAAAGCAAGATGCCAGAAATAGGCTAGAGAGAAGTGGGAAATAGGGAAGAACAGGGGGGAAAGCCAGATCCAAGTCAAAGAACCATTAAAGGAATTTGACATGACCCTAAAGCACTTACTCGAAGGGCTAAACTAGTCCAAAATGGAAGTGCTTCTATTTTTTTATGATACATTTAGCCTCCACTTTAGCCAGAGTATGGACTCGATGCAAACTCTTGGTAAAGGAGATCATAAAGAAAAGATAATATTATTTAAATAAAAGGAAAAAAGAATTCCTCAAGACCCCAGGGACTCAAGTCTTTGTCAACCCCAAGATTACAATAAGAGAGACTTCACCAGTCAAAGAAAAAGAGAGAGGGTGTGATTAACTCGCCCAATGAGAACCTATGTCCCATTGTGAATCACACAAGGAAAATAGTGCAACTGGAAAGATGGAGTTGAGTCAACTAGTGAATGTGGATACTCACTAGTCAACCCATCAAGGACTTACCCTTAGGAATATTCTATTCCAAAAGAGAAAAGTCAAAAGATAGAGATATCCAGTCTTAAGGACACCTTCTGACCTTAAGGGATCAAAACATTGTAAATTTAAACTGGAGGGATCAAGAGATCCTATAAGGTAAAAATCCATGCTTTAAGGATTAGTCTCTAATCCATAAAGGGAGAAAAAAAATTTAAGTTTTGAAAATATTTTGAAAGTGCGTGTGTCCAAAAAGTGAGTAAAGCGTATGCCCCCACGTTAAGGTCATTACTAACACTTTAAGAGGAGCAATGGTTTTAATGGAAACATAAACAAATCCACTGATTATGTTTCAACTATGAGATGCCCCCAAGCGAAGACAAATCAAGGGAAATACCGCATAAACATACAAAGAGCACATAAGGGATCTACCTACCGTGAGGTCAGCATGATCATAAGATAATATGTATGTATATATGATAATATTGCAAATGAATTGACATCATTCACCAAAGGAAGTAGAACTACAATCACAATGGAGGAAAGAAACTGCAAGAGTTATGAAGAATAGTCTTTTCAGACCATGACATGGAGACCAAAAAGAATCAGTGCTACCATGTCACAAATCTAAGTAGACTACAAAAGAAAAACATTTACAAACAATAGCACATGTACAAAATAACATGAAAAAAACATATAGAAGAATTGTACAATAGGTTCAATTCCTTTATCATCTTGCACCAACAAAGTAACAAGGGTCGTATAAAAGAATCTAACAAACATTTATCAAACACATTATGAGAGAAGCACAATACAATAGGAAAACACATAAAAGGCTACCATGGAGGACAATTCAATCAAGTGCATCACCTACTCTCCCCATCTTGGTCTATATCATTTAGGGAAGGTGGGAAACTCGCAAGAGGGACTATATCCAACACAATAGGAATAATAGTTAGTTCCAAACAAGGATCCTCTTGAGAATCACAATGTTCGATACTAGGTGTAATTATCAGTTGTGTGGAAAGCATATGAGGTAAATCAGTATCAAGATCAATAGTCTCATATTCATCATTAGCATCAATAGGATCATCAAGAGTATCTTCTTCATCAAGATTAATGGAAATAGAATCTAAGATGTGAATATAATCATCATAATCATTCATCTTAATATCCTTATTAACATTAACTTCTTCCAACACATCAGACATAGGTTGGTCAAAATAAGGTAAAGAATTTTGAAGAATAGAGGTAGGGGCCCTAGTGTGATCTCGACGCTTCTTATGACGTTCACTAGAAATTTGTTACGTTTTGTCTTGTTTGAAATATGTTGAGAACTAGGAGGAATAACAATCGGTTCCTTCACAGATTCTATAGGAGGATTAGTAGGCTAAAAAGAAACACTATGAGTTTGATTAAAAAAATGAGAAGCAATGGATAAAGGAGGTATGGAAGGTGTAGGAAAAATACCACGGTTAATATCTATCTGAGGCATGCTTAACTCAAGAATCTTGCGATGTTTATGTTAGCTATTTTTCTTGCAGCACAATCCTAAAATGATAGTATACTTATATACTCGAATGCAAAATCCTTTTTATGCAAGAGAAAGGATAAATGATGAGGTATTTGATAACACTAGGGATACCTATTATCACCTCCTTCTTTTTTGAGCTCCACAAACTCAGGCAGGTATTACCTATAAAAGAGTATTGATTTCTAAGTCAATATATTTAGTGGACTAGTTCATTCATTGGTTCATTACTTCTGACCTCACTATAACAACTTATAAAATACCTTGGAGATTGAAATGATTAATTTGAAATAGAGTACTATAAGCCAGGCTATGGTCTTGATAACATGAACCAATGAGATAAGGACTTTCATCTTTCTTCCTTTTGATTTTAGGAGGGGCAACCTAATGATCCTCTCTTCAAGGAATCAGAAAAGTGAATTGTATCCTAAGAATACAATTACTTGAATGGAATTATTTGTTTTTTAGTGTATATGATTAAGTAATTTGAAAATATTGGATTGTATATCAATTACTTAGCAAACATAAAAACCAGTGCCTAATCCTTGGGCTATGAGTCAATATCTAGTATAAATCCACAGTAAGGTGATCAATAAAACACTTGCAACAAAGATAGAATACCTCATATACTATCCTCTTCCTGCAAATTTATCATCAAATCCTCAGACTAATGTTATGTTCCCTGGGGTTACTTGAAATAATTCAATCCTTCCTTGAAGGAATTTACAACTACATAATCACCTTATGATCAGTGTGCTTAAATGCCTTACAAATAAACACATAAGAACTATAATAGAAATGTAAAGAGACAATTTAGATGCAAAAAAGAGATTGAAACATATTCTTATTAATGTCTTAAAGCTTCAAATACATATAGATAGACAAATAGTACAAAGGTTCAGACACAATTCTCAGTTTGCCTTGTAATTCTATTAAAAACTTCCATCTCTCCTACAAAAAGGTTACAAATACATATTTATAGTCTCAAATAATCTTGGAATCCTTAAGACAAGGATGCAACAAGCTTCAAATGATTTGGAGACCTAACCCTAAAAACATAGTAAAGACAAAATACAAGAAATCCCCAAGTAGTGGATGGACAAATTTGTTGAATAAAATTAGATTTGCACTTTGTCCTTTTGTGAACTCTGGCACCTTTGTCTGTACTTATTCAAGATAACATCTGATATTGTATTAAGATCTAGTGACCACCATTTCAGGCTAACCTACACTAGTCTTTAAGATTTCTATCCTCCTTGTGCTCGAAGAGCAGGTGCCAGGTTTCTTTCACTCTGCATCCAGAATGTCTAAGTCCATGTCAACAACCTTCTTTTTCTGGGGCTTTGTCAGTGTGTCCCATGCTATAACCTCTACATCAGTAGGCCAATTGAAGCTTTGAATATTCTACAGCTTAGTATTCACTCTATCCCATCTAGCATCTGTTATTCCTTTGACATCTGTAACAAATTTGGTGAAGTCAATCTCAGCCTTAAAGGCTTCATCTAAAAGTTTATTGTACCATTCCATGTCAAGCTCTCCCTTGTTAGAGATATATATGTCCTTATTAGGCATCACCCTATCAAATTCAGTGATCCATGCTCCTAAGGGCTTGATATGATTATCCTCTAATCTGATGGAGGGTACAAATCTATTGTATTCTAGCCCAAACATCTTTATTTTGGTCTCCACTTTATTGACTCTACCCTTAAATATAATAGGGTAAATCCTATCTGCTCTATCTCTTATGCACTTGGATGACAATATCTGGCAGATTATTCCTCAAAGGCTCTAATGATGCTAACCTCTCAAAAAGGTGTGTCCTTACTGACCAACTAGCATACTATGGGTTCAAAACTGCTACATAACTAGCAACCTCTGCATGTAACCTTGGCAATTTATTATAAGCATCTAAAACTACATCTTCCTTATCTTTAATTATCTATATCCTGTGCTACAAAATTTTAAAAAGAGCACCCAAAATAACATCATTACGCTCTTTAATTTCCATCTATGTTTCACCAGCCACCAATTCTATCTGGAATTCATCACTATTGACCTCTTTTGGTTCTACAGGAGCAACCTTTGGCCTTTCTTATAATTTCTGTTTCAGCTCATTGATTAATTTTTCATTAGCATGGAGTTGTATTCTACACAACTCTCTATCTTGTATATTGAACTTCTCTCATCTGTCATCTTTTTTATTTTCTCTGACAATTGAGCAGTCTTAGCTTCATTGAGCTATGCAAATTGTGTGAGAACTTGAGATATTTCCAAGTCTCCTATGTTCTATACTGACCAAATGTTTTGATTCCCTGCCATCTTCTCTTTTATGATCAATACTAAGGGCTTATAATCTTTGGGAGCTAAGATCCACATAGGCAATGCTTGGGACTTTGGATTGTATCCAAATCCCTTAATAATTTATCCTAATTGGACCTCTGATGACAACTTCATATCAGGCTGTCTCCTGACCTGATCAATAATGAATGTGGATGCCAAGTCCCATCCTTCCACTAATAGAATTCACTAGACTTAACCAGTTGCCTTGCTTCT
Organism: Thuja plicata; assembly: GCA_018584345.1. NCBI lineage: Eukaryota > Viridiplantae > Streptophyta > Pinopsida > Cupressales > Cupressaceae > Thuja > Thuja plicata. The sequence goes on along the minus strand of MU224675.1, from coordinate 2,604,378 downwards.
TCAGGAGTCATCCTTTCAGAATCAGGATCATAATCTTGCAATTCTTGCAAGGCCTATTTTTTCAATGGGGCTCCTCCCTCTAGTTGTAACTTTTCCCTTACCAATATATGTTTGTTCCAAACAAGAAATTCTTTGAATTCTTTTGTTTTGATGAACTGGTCATCACTTAAGAATTCTTGTTGGTGCAATGTCCTTTCATCAGGGCAAGTTTGAAGAGTTATTTCAATTTCCTCTTCAATCCCCTTTTGCATCTTTTTCCCCTACCTTATTTGATTCCTCAATTCATGGTCATAAGCTCTATTTCCTGGGATAAGAGCACCAATTATGTCTCTTCTCTTTTCACTCTTTTGTTGTGAAGGCTCCCCTTTTTCAATCCTCTATTTTTTTTGTGGGGGCTCATTTGTGACTTCAGCTTCTAGGACTAAAGTTAAATCAATAACATTTTCTGCTTGCTGCTCCCCTTCTGCTGATTGATATTCAATCATTTGTTGATCCATTGGAGGTGGGCTAGGCACATAGTATTCCTTTTCATTATCCTCTTCATTTTAAGATGAAGAATACTTCTTCTTCTTCTTGTCACTCTCATCTAATACATCTTCTAATTTATTTCATAAGAGATTGTGTGACTCAATCATAGAATCAAGCCTCTTGAAATAGGGAAAATCAGGGAAGAAGCCACTAAAAATTAATCCATTCCTCTTCACCTGTCTTTCCAAATCCATTAATTCATTAAAATTTTTGGCTCTCAAAGAAATCTCATTATCATCCATCATATTTCTGAGCATATCTTTTTCTATACATTGCTCATGTTCCTTATTTAAAGGGATGGAAGGAGCCAATAATTTCCTTTCACTTGAAATAAAACCTTCTGAATCAACATACCTACATAAAGAAATATGCATTCTAAAATTGTTGATCCATTAACTTATTAAATCTATAGCCCCTTTCTCAATGGTGAAACCATATATTCTGAATTGTCTAGGGGTGAAAGTTCTCTTCTTGTGGGGAGCTAGATGTTCCTTATCTGTCAAAATTAGTTGCCTTATGAATTTCATGGCTGCTATCCTTGGTGGCACATGAAATGGTAGGACGTAGGGTGGGTGAATGCAACCATACACCCTCATCATTGTATAATTTTTCTCATAATAGAAATCACCCCAATTGTGATCTCCAGGCCATTTGTCCACCATATTACAGGGCCTCAAGAGTTGTAACACCTGGATTGGTAGCCTTGTCTTCTCCACACCAAGGGCTACAAGGATTGGGTAAACCATCCAATTCTCAAATGCATGAAAATCATAATCCTTTGATGTGTAATTCCATGCCCTTACCCAGAATTGGATTGGACTAGGCTAATTCTGAAAGAATCTTTGTGGCCTCAAGTTGTCACAATCCATCAAGGGGAAGTTGTAATAAAGAATTAAGTGCATTAATAAATAATATTGCATGAATTTGGGGTTTGTCTCCTTCTTCTAAATCTACACAAACCCTTCATGCATCTTGTCAATTATATATTGGATGTAATCATAATTAGTACCAACATGAGGGCTTTGCATATCCAATACCATCATAAGGATGTCAGAGGTAATCCTTTCTTTCCCTGCATCTACTCCCAGCACTCTATGTAGTGCATATGCAATATACTTAATGTAATGGTTATGATCCTTATAGAAATAAGGAATATCCCCTAAGATAGATTCAATGAGACCCCTCATCTTTTTGGGGACATGCTTATCTTTGATTAATGTCATTGCTACCCCAACCTCTCTAACATACCTATTCTTTAATCTCTGCAAATCGATCTCTGTTCTCATGGGGGAATAACACCCAAATGCCTTCATGAAAGAATTCCTATCCAGGGTTACTAAGGTTTTCCCATCATTCTTCTTAGTTATCTTAGTAAGAGGGTCATATTTATTTGCCAATTCAAGAATGAAGTCTGCATCTAAAAATACATCTAGCACTATTAACCTAGCTAACCCACAAGTCCAAGGGTTTGAGATTGGAATTGCTTGATCAGAATTTCTCCAAAAATAATTAAACAAAGAAAATCCAAAAGAACCTGGAGTCTTAGCATATCTGATATCACAATAATTATCTAGTAAGACTTCAACACTTACCTTTCTATTTTGAGTGGAGAAGGGTAGCAATTGTAGAAAATCATCTGAATAGTTCCTCTTTCCTTTTGTGTCTTGACCAATATCTCCACTTCTTCCACTAGAGGATGCAATGCTCAGTGCCTGACTCATTTTTCTTTGTTCATGTGCTGAATATGATTCTGTTATTGATATTGAAACAAATCTCCTCCAGACCCTCACAACTCACTGAATTCTCTGCAACCACTAAACTCTGCACAATTTTGAAATTATGATCACCACATAGTCTTGCCAATTATATCACTTTATCAGTTCTGAATCAGGAGGAACTTCAACTTCACACTTCACTGTTTGAAAACTCAAATCTTCTCAGAAAATACATAAATGTCAAGCTCTGAAAAATTCAATCACTGGTGAGGTAAACTGATAGCAATCATGCTTATTTATAATTTTAACATCAATGCAAACATCCCTTCATTCAATCATTTCTGTAATTAGTTTCACATACTATGAAATGTATTCAATTTCTTAGTCGTAGCTCTTGATAGTGATAGGAAATCAAATTTGAATGAGTACTTTTCTCAGAAAAACCCTTATTCCATTCGATTGAGGTCAAATTTGATTTGTCAGCATTGATTACACCTCAACTACCTTTTCCACCATGGCTACACTCCTTATTTCCTCATTGGTTAGAAACTTTATATTATGGCGGCTATGAACTGTCATCTTCTTAACTAAGGTTTTTTCCAGCAACCTAGCGACTGTTGATCTCCTTATCGCCGAATAAAATGACTATCTATGATTATCTCAAGAGATCAGGAAACTTAAAGCCTTTTAAAACTCACCTTACTAGCTTTGGTTAACATCTAGAGACTCTGCGACTACATGTTTGTCTCATGATCGCTAGATCATTTTAGTCTTTTATGTTTTATCAAGCGACCTCCCGACCACCATCGATCTTCTTTTAATCATCGTCTAACTATTTTCACTATGTCTCTTAATCTTTTGAACAAACTCTAATATATCACGAGACTTAGAAATTGCATCTTTTAAACAATACTTGTCTTAATATTTCTTATGTCTCATGATTGCTTGATAACTTTTAACTTGTCTGGTTTTTCTGGCGACTTAGAGACTACCCTAGATTTTCTTTTAATCTTGTGGTTGTATCCAAGTCTCTTGATCTTTTCCTTAACTCAATTTAAATCCTGAGACTTGGCGATTGTATTACTTTTTAAACTCATTACTAACTCTGAATTGATCTGGAGACTTCACGACCGAAGGAACTCAAAGTCGCTTGATTTATTTCAAACTGCAGGGTTTATTATGAGATCATCCGACTACCATCAGATTAAAACCTTGATTAGTGGTTGTCATGTAATCGCTAGATCTTTTGACTTAACTCATTTTCTTCATGATATAACGTGACTAAAGAGAAACTTAACCCTTAACTTGATATTTAAACTGTGCATCACATCTGGAGATAATACGATTGAGCAATTTCAAAGTCGCTGTAGGAAAAGGTTAACTCATATTTAAACTGGAGATAACTCGACTAACCTTTAGATATGTTTCCATCAGATGGTTATCTCTTAATCTCCTAATCTTTGAAAGAATATTCTTTTCCTTAAGAGATAACCTGACTAAAGGGAAGTCGCTTCGTCTCATGAAGATAAAGTATATTCTATTTTCATAAAGAGACTTAGCGACTGCAAGGAAATAACACATGAGATAAAAGAATCTTAAGTCATGGAAAAGGTAACCTCAAAATATAAGACATTTCAAAGAACTAGGGTTTAAACTGATTTCAAACAGAATGAAACCTAGGACTTAGTGTTTTGATTACTTCTCTAAATTTTGACACAAGACCATCAATTTTTACAGGGATTTTGCAATTTTGGACATACTTTTTAGATTTTGAACAAGGATAAAACTGAGGACAACAAATTTTTTTAGGGAAAACCTCAAAATTGGAAATACAGCCAACAGTGGCTCTATCTGAGGATGGCTAAACACAGTTTATGGCAAAGAATATCAGAATCTCTGGTTGCAGACCTCTTCAAAAAATGAAGGTGACATTGACTAACCTACTACAGAAGGGAACACACAACTAAAAGGAACTATATACAATATAATACATACTTACTTGTGCATAATACTTTGGTTTTCAATTGAAGAAGGGTTTTAGAAATTGCCCATGCACTGGAAATTCAAAATCTTCTCCATTCATGTTCTTTAGTAAATAGGAACCCTTTCCAAAGCTTTGTGAAATAACAAATGGCCCAAGTCATAATGACTCAAATTTTTTATGCTTTCCTTTATCTTCTGCTCTCACATTCCATTGAAGTACTAGGTCATTTGGTTAGAATTTTCTATTAGTAGCCCTTTTGTCAAACATATATTTCATCTTCTATTGCAATTTAATGTTTTCCTTCTGGCTATCTTTCCTTGTTTTATCCAACTTTGTCAATTGAATCATTCTATCTTGCAAACTGTCAGAAACATCTAACTGCTCTTCTTGAATGAACTGCAGTCTTGACTATAAACCATATACCAATTTAAATGGAGATTTGCCTCTTGCTTTTTTAACTGTTATTCTATCAGCCTAGAGTGCTAGCCTTAGTTTGGTATGCCATGCTCTCTTATTCTTTTCAAGAGTCCTTTTCAATATCTTCAATATACTCTTGTTACTAGATTCAGCTTGTCCATTCACTTATGGGTGGTATGGGGATGAATATGACATTATAATCCCATACTTTTCATAGAAATATGTTATTTCCTCTGATCTAAAACACATGACATTATCCATCACTAACTTTGAAGGCACACCAAATCTAGTCAGAATATTCTTCATTAAAAATTTAGTGACTACCTTACTTGTTGCCTTTTTTGTAGGAATGGATGCAATCCACTTTGTAAAATAATCAGTGGCTACAAGTATCCAACTGTGTCCACCACTGGATTTTTTTGCAAATTCACCAATGAAATCAATTCCCCACATAGAAAAAGGGGCTTCAGCACTTACTGGGTTTAATGATAGGGCTCCTAAAAATTTGAGCTTATTTGAGAACCTCTGACATGGCTCACATTTTCTGACATATGCATATGTATCTTTAAATAAACAAGGCCAATAGTATCCAACCCTTAAAATCTTGTGACCAGTAGTCTTGGCAGAAAATTGACCTCCACACTCCCCTGCATGTATCTCACTTAAAAATTTCTCAGATTGGCTTTGATCTAAACATAGCAACAATACACCATTTCTGTCTTTCCAATACAAATCTCCTTTGACTAAGGTGTATTTTTGGGCCTGCAATCTGAGACTTCTCTTTTGATTTTCAGTCATAACATCATGACATATGGCATTCTTTAAAAAGTACACAATATAAACATAAAATGGTTTTCTTTCTATACTTGTAACTGTCTAATCACGTGTCTCTATATCATTCACTTGTACTAAATCCAAGTTATCCTCTATCATGAGTTTTTCCAAACCCTGACCTCTTATCAACTTTTTAATGTGGATTTCAAGATTAAATTCTTGAATTCTGTTTATCCACTTACACCTTTTACCAGTTACTTCTGACCGAGTAAGAATATCCTTTACTGCTGAGTGAGGGACATATGCTTGCACCTTGGCACAGACCAAATATGGTTTAAAATATTTTACTACTTTTACTGAAGCATATGCCTGCTTCTCCATCATCTCATAATTTAGCTCTGCATCCTGGATAGATTTACTATAAAAGGCTATTGGATGTTCAAATCCTTCTTCATCTTTTTGTAGTAAAACAACAAAAATTGTGTGATAAGATGCAAATGAAAATAAAGAAAAGGGCTTACCATAATTAGGTGATTTTAGGATAGGAGCCTCTTGCACTGCCTTCTTTATTCTCTCAAATGCTATTTGAGCTTCTTCATTCCAATTAAATTTTGCATCTTTTTTCAGCAACTTTATGATAGGTTTGACAATTTCTACAAAGTTTTCTATAAGTCTTCAAACAAAATTAATCTTTCCTAAGAAAGATTGAACTCCCTTTAATTTTTTTGGAGCAATGACCCTCTGGATTGCTTCTATTCTCTCAGGGTCTATTCTTACTCCATCTTTAGACACTATGTGTCCCAACAACTTTCCCTCCTGTACTGCAAAATGACATTTCTTAGGATTTAATGAAACACCATATTCTAAAGCTTTGTTGAAAATTTTATCCAGGTGTTCACAATGATCCTCAACTTTCTTAGAGTATGTAGTTAGATCATCTTGATAAATAACCATGAACAAATCAATAAATTTCTTAAAAGCAACATCCATGGCCCTCTGAAAAGTTGCTCCTGCATTTATCAGTCCAAATGACATTCTAATATAGACATAAGTTCCCCAAGGAGTGGTAAATGTAGTCTTGTACTGCTCTGATTCTTTCACTAAAACTTGGTTGTAACCTGAGAAACCATCCATCATTGATAGCAGCTCACAACCAGTCACTTTATGTAACATTGCTTCCAGGTTGGGTAAAGAATAATTATCTTTTAGTGAGGCAATATTCAAATTTATTAAATCCACACATAATCTAATGTCACCATTCTTTTTTCTTACTGGTACCAAATTTGAAACCCATGTTGAGTGTCTGATAGGCTGGATAATCCCAACATCCTTTAACTTCATCAACTCTTGCTGCATCTTAGGAGCCAACAAAGGATTAATAGGCCTCTATTTTTTCCTAAATGGTTTCACCTCTGATTTTAGTGGGATCTCATGTTGGAAAAGGTCTTCCCTATAAGCTTTTAGATCCTCATATGACCATGCAAAAACATACTTATATTTTCTCAATAGTTTAATCAAATTTGTCCTTATATGGGAATCTAAACCTTTTTCAATGTAAACAACTTGAGGACTGGTTTCTAATCCTAAGTTAATTTCCTCCAAGTCCTCAATCTTAGCATTGCTTATCTTTGTTGAGTGGTCATTTTGACTACTAAACAAAGCTTCAAGTTCAACTAGACCCTTAGGAATCCAATTGGAACTCAATTGGACAACCTCATTTCCTAAGACATAGTCTTTACCATTATTATTCTCAAGTAAGGTATTGCAATCTATGCACTGATTCTCATAATGGTCCAGACACTGAATGAATCTCAAAATATCTTGGTCATCCTGAAAAACTTGCCAGTTATATATATTATCTAGAACAACTGGTCTTGTCTTAACTTCAAGTATTGATACCCCATGTAAGGTCTAATCACCAGTTTTCAAAGCAACATTTGCTAAAAAATTTGCCATTATTTTTTTAGACCTTTCTATCCAACTTATATCAAAGGCATCAAACATTTCAATCTGATCCCAAATAGCATATTTATACATCTTTAATCTATTATTTTTCACTGTATATTTGGAGCTTATTTGGGCTACAACTAATTCAGAATCAACATAAACTTTTAAACATTTGATTCTATGTTTAATGACAATTTCTAGCCCTAAAGATAAAGCCTCATACTTCGTTGTATTATTTTTACATTGAAAGGCTAGAAAAAAATAATATTTCAAAGTTGTACCTAATGGAGATACAAGTAACACACCAGCTCCCGATCCTTCTTTTGAGCAAGCGTTATCAAAATACATTTTCCATAAACCATCACCTTGTACAGTCAATTCTTTAACCAGAGGATCAATGTTTTTACACTGATGATGATGATCACTCCTCTGTACTCTAAATTTTTCCATATCCACATCAATACAGTAGTTAATGTTAGTGTCATCATACCATTCAATCATGTGAGGAGTCCTACTTTCTCTTGACACTTTAACATTATTTCCAGCAATGTTAAAAGTAGCATATGATAAATCACATTGTATGCTGCCTCCCATTTGAGCACTCCATTTTCTGGATAATAACATCCTATAATGTGGTGGTATGTCAACAACAAGAACATTCAAAGTTAAGACCACATCAGGACATACTGCTAATTTGTAAGGCATAGCTTCAATAGTGCCAATAACAGGGACTTCTCTAGAGTCCATTTCTTGGAATCTCCCATGAGGATTATCCACTTGTAATCCCATAGACTTCATAATTTCTACTGGCATGATAGTGTTTGATGCTCTTGAGTCAATCATGTAGTTTTTAAGCATCTTTCCATTAATTACCAATGTTAGAAAGAATGGGTCTATAACCTTAGGATAAGTAGTTGTATTCAAGAAAATCTGAGGAATCTCAGAAGTTATTACTTCAACTTCCTTCCCTTTGTTACTTGGTTTCTTATCAACATTTTCTGGACTTTGAACTTTCATTGTAGGCACATTTTTAAACAATGATAGTGTATGTGTTGAAATCCTACCTGTTGGGAGCATGCTCAGACATGCAAATGTTAGAGATATAGATCATTTAACTACACTAAACATGTCTAAGAACATACTAAAACAACAATAGATTCCATCACAACCTCCGATGAGTTGAAGAAGGGCATCCAATGCCTTCTTGATTTTCTCTTAGAGAGGTTTGTGGGTGTGCTCTCCCAACACAATATCAAAATCCCACTTTGATTACTTGCATGCTATGGATTGAAACTAAATGCAACTAATGGATATAATAAAGAGCTCAAGAACAAGTATGAGGAACTTGTCTCAAGCCTTCACCAAATGTGGATGAAGATGCAATCACTACACTAGAATGATATGCAATATCAAAGAAAACTAAGATTCATTCACCATTATCCTAGCATGTGATTTCTAGATTTAACAATGAACTAAAAAGCATGGAAACATGAATATGAGTTAAGAATTCAAAAGCTAAACTAGCATGATAACAATGCATAAAAGGGAGATGATTTGCTCTTGACAAAGGCCTCTATTTATAGAGTTTTTGGAGGAGAGAGAGGGCTTGGATGAGGTGGAGCTCATGTGGCATCCACATAGGTGCCACATGAGGGACACATAAGCCATGCAAGAGGCCCACTTTTCTCACACATGTGTGAGCAACTTTTGATGTGATGGGTCAAAGTGTAATTAAAGTACACATGTGAAGGATCTTGTAAGAAGGTGCAAGAGGGTGTAAGAGTTTTGGACCAATGAGACACTTTTAGAAATTGTAAGAAGGTGTCATCATGGGTGTAAGAAACCTTGTTGGCACCAAATAAGGATTATTTGGAAAAGTGGATTTTTAGAAATTTGCTCACACATGTGTGAGCAAATAATTATGACTAATTGGTGTAGGAATCAAGAAATTAGCCTAATTAACCTTAATTAATTAGTGAATAGGTTTATTTGGTGAGAGTGATGTGAGATAGGGTAGGATCTAGGTTCAAATTAGTTTAATCTAAAATAAAGTTTAGATTAATTATGGTTTAGTAGAATTAAGTCATGTGGAGGAATAAATAAATTATAAATTTATTTAAAAGGGAATTAATGAGGGGTAATGTATTAAATAAGATTCAATACATCAAAAGGGGTAGTATTTAAATTAAATTTAAATACTAAGGAAAGTGAATTGTATTTAATTAAATTAATTAATTAAATAGATAGAAGAATATAACAAATATAATTAATCAAAATTAACTATAATGTTATGGGAATATTAATTAAATTAATATAAGGACGATTTTGGACGTCTACATTTTGCCCCTCTTTGATGCGGCGTCGGAGACAGAGTCATGTCAAAGAAAAAAGAAAATAAGATGCCTCAGAGAGAAAATTAATTATGGTGGGAGATGAGATGATGCCCCCTTGATAAAATAACAGAAATAATAAATTTTGTGGAATTTTCTCAAAAAAAGGCAGAAGAGAGGAAGAAGAGAGAAAAGGGGGAAATTAGGTCGTGTCACGAGACACATCCTTGGGGGTGGGGGAAACCTAGGCTAGATAGGGGACATGATGCCCCAATCGGGATGGGGGAATAAACAGAAACCTTGCCAAGAGCAAAATGCAAATTGCAATATGACCTAGCTAAAATGCAATCCTAACTACATGATGACAGTGGGATTTATACCGTGTTAATGTTGGAGAGCACACCCTATTTTGATATTGCAAAAGGAGTTATGCACCATGTGCTAGAAAACACAAGTGACATGGTTCCTTTGCCTGGACTAGACTCTTAGACAAATAGGTTACTAGGAACAAGAATGAAAGATATCAGGTATGATGGATCTTATGAAATGTCACTCATGAGGAGACGCAATACATCCAGATCTTTTGAGGGATTTGAGAAGCATGAATCCTACCCCCAGCGAGGCATACATAGTCATAACCAAATATCAAAACATAAATGCACTAACAAACTATGACAAGCAGATCATGCCACAAATGACACGTATTTCACCATATACTCACCATAATGAACCAGGATATAAAAGATCGAGGCTGTCGCGATGACGACATAGTGAAACACAAGATAAAATCAACAAAAAGGCATCCTGACCAAGTGGTCATTTAGTCCAAAATTTCTTGCCATGAACAAATTTGATGTGAGGATTGATAGAACAGCCGACACCGGAAGGATGCATCCTGATGGGGCAAAGATTGATTGATAAAAAATGGGAATTCACTGGCAATTGCGTGTGAATAGAATGATCATTAGGAAAGTCAATTTTTTTACTGATTTGGTAAAAAATTGTTGTGATCACTGTGTCTAGGAAAAGCTCAGTGTGATGGGGTGAAGCTCAGTTTGATAGGATTAGAATGGGTAGAATAGCATGTGATTAGATGGCGAAGGAGGAACTTGATTGGACAAAATGAGATTGGAGGGTAAGATGGATTGAATTAGGATGGAAGAAAGATGAATTGATTGTGTTGGATAGGAAGGAAGATAAGAGGTTTGAATAGGATGGAAGGAAGATGAAATAGATG
>MU224675.1:2556575-2585368 GCA_018584345.1 Thuja plicata | reverse complement strand
AGTTCGACCTTATAAAGGTGAACGAAACCCTAAAAGGCAAATACTAGGTTGCGCATTATTAATTAGGAATTAATTAATAACGCACCTAAGAGAAGCTTAAGCTAATAGAGTAATAATACTCTAACAAAAACTGCTACATAACTAGCAACCTCTACATGTAACCCTGACAGTTTATTATAAGCATCTAAAACTACATCTGCCTTATCTTTAATTATCTATATCATGTGCTGCAAAATTTCAAAAAGAGCACCCAAAATAACATCATTATACTCTTTAATTTCCATATTTGTTTCACCAGCCACCAATTTTATCTGGACTTCATCACTATTGACCTCTTTTTGTTCTGCACGAGAAACCTTTGGCCTTTCTTGTAATTGTTGTTTCAGCTCATTGATTAATTTTTCATCAGCATGGAGTTGTATTCTACACAACTCTCTATCTTGTACAATTGCACTTCTCTCATCTATCATCTTATTTATTTTCTCTAACAATTGAGGAATCTTAGCTTCATTGAGCTGTGCAAATTGTTTGAGAACTTGGGAGATTTCCAAGTCTCCTATGTTCTATACTGACCAGATGATTTGATTACCTACCATCTTCTCTTCTATGCTCAATATTGAGGGCTTATCATCTTTGGGAGCTAAGCTCCACATAGACAATTCTTGGGACTTTGGATTGTATCCAAATCCCTTAATAATTTCTCCTACCTAGACCTCTGATGACAACTTCATATCAGGCTGTCTCCTAACCTGATCAATAATGAATGTGGATGCCAAGTCCCATCATTCTAATAACAACATTCCACTAGACTTAACTAGTTTCCTTGCTTCTTCAGGAGTCATCCTTTCAGACTCAGGATCATAATCTTGCAATTCTTTCAAGGCCTCTTCTGTCACTGGGGCTCCTCCCCCTAGTTGTAACTTTTCCCTTACTAATCTATGTTTGTTCCAAACAAGAAATTCTTTGAATCCTTTTGTGTTGATGAACTGGTCATCACTTAAGAATTCTTGTTGGTGCAATGTCCTTTCATCAGTGCAAGTTTGAAGAGGTATTTCAATTTCCTCTTCAATGCCCTTTTGCATCTTTTTCCCTTGCCTTATTTGCTTCCTCAGTTCATGTTCATAAGCTCTATTTCCTGGGATAAGAGCACAAATTATGTCTCTTCTCTTTTCACTCTTTTTTTGTGAAGGCTCCCCTGTTTCAATCCTCTATTTTTCTGTGGGGGCTCATTTGTGACTTCAACTTCTGGGACTAAAGTTAAATCAATAACATTTTCTGCTTGCTGCTCCCCTTTTGCTGATTGATATTCAATCATTTTTTGTTCCATTGGAGGTGGGATAGGCACATAGTATTCCTTGTCACCCCCCTCTTCATTTTAAGATGAAGAATACTTCTTCTTCTTCTTGTCACTCCCATCTAATACATCTTCTAATTTATTACATAAGAGATTGTGTGACTCAATCATAGAATCAAGCCTCTTGAAATAGGGAAAATCAGGGAAGAAGCCACTAAAATTTAATCCCTTCCTCTTCACCTGTCTTTCCAAATCCATTAATTCATTAAAATTTTTGTCTCTTAAAGCAATCTCATCATCATCCATCATATTTTTGAGCATATCTTCTTCTATACATTGCTCATGTTCCTTATTGAAAGGGATGGAAGAAGTCAATAATTTCCTTACAATTGAAATAAAACCTTTTGAATCAACATACCCACATAAAGAAATATGCATTATGAAATGGTTGATCCATGAACTTATTAAATCTATAGCCCCTTTCCCATGGTGAAACCATATATTCTAAACTGTCTAGGGGTGAAAGTTCCCTTCCTATGGGGAGCTAGATGTTCCTTATCTATCAAAATTAGCTGCCTTATGAATTCCATGGCTGCTATCCTTGGTGGCACATGAAATGGTAGGACGTAGGGTGGGTGAATGCAACCATACACCCTCATCATTGTATAATTTTTCTCATAATAGAAATCACCCCAATTGTGATCTCCAGGATATTTGTCCACCATATCACAGGGCCACAAGAGTTGTAACACCTGGTGGTAGCCTTGTATTCTCCACACCAAGGGCTACAAGGATTGGGTAAACCATCCAATTCTCAAATGCACAAAATCATAATCCTTTGATGTGTAATTTCATGCCCTTACCCAGAATTGGATTGGACTAGGGTGATTCTGAAAGAATCTCTGTGGCCTCAAGTTGTCACATTCCATCAAGGGGAAGTTGTAATAAAGAATTAAGTGCACTAATAAAGAATATTGCATGAATTTGGGGTTTGTCTCCTTCTTTTGAATCTACACAAACCCTTCATGCATCTTGTCAATTATATATTGGATGTAATCATAATTAGTACCGACATGAGGGCTTTGTATATCCAATACCATCATAAGGATGTCAGAGGTAATCCTTTCTTTCCTTGCATCTACTCTCAACACTCTATATAGTGCATATGCAATATACTTAATTTAATGGTTCAGATCCTTATAGAAATAAGGAATCTCCCCTGGTATAGGTTCAATGAGACCCCTCATCTTTTTGGGGACATGCTTATCTTTGATTAATGTTGCTGCTACCCCAGCCTCTCTGACATACCTATTCTTCAATCTTTGTAAATCGATCTCTGTTCTCATGGGGGAATAACACCCAAATGCGTTCATGAAAGAATTCCTATCCAGGGTTACTAAGGGTTTCCCATCATTATTCTTAATTATCTTAGTAAGAGGGTCATATCTATTTGCCAATTCAAGAATGAAGTCTGCATCTAAAAATACATCTGGCACTATTAACCTAGCTAACCCACAAGTCCAAGGGTTTGAGATTGGAATGGCTTGATCAAAGTTTCTCCAGAAATAATTAAACAAAGAAAATGCAGAAGAACTTGGAATCTTAGCATCTTTGATATCACAATGATTATCTAGTAAGACTTCAACACTTACCTTTCTGTTTTGAGTGGAGCCGGGTAGCAATTTTAGAAAGTCATCTAAATACTTCCTCTTTCCTTTTGTGTCTTCACCAATATCTCCACTTCTACCACTAGAGGATCCAATGCTTAGTTCCTGACTCATTTTTCTTTGTTCGTGTGCTGAATACGATTCTCTTATCGACATTGAAACAATTCTCCTCCAAAACCCTCACAACTTACTGAATTCTCTTCAACCACTGAACTCTGCACAATTTTGAAATTCTGATCACCACATAGTCTTTCCAATTATATCACCTTATGAGTTCTGAATCAAGAGGAACTTCAACTTCACACTTCACTGTTTGAAAACTCAAATCTTCTCAGAAAATATAGAAATATCAAGCTTTGAAAATTCAATCGATGGTGAGGTAAAATGATAGCAATCATGCTTATTTATAATTGTAACATCAATGCAAACATCCCTCCGTTCAATCATTTCTATAATTAGTTTCACATACTGTGAAATGTATTCAATTTCTTAGCCATAGCTCTTGATAGTGACATGAAATCAAATTTGAATAAGTACTTTTCTCTGAAAAACCCTTATTCTATTTGACTGAGATCAAATTTGATTTGTCAGCATTGATTACACCTCAGCTACCTTTTCCACCGTGGCTACACTCCTTATTTTCTCATAGGTTAGCGACTGTTTATTATGGCAGCTATGAACTGTCATCTTCTTAACTAAGGTTTCTTTTCCAGTGACCTAGCAACTGTTGATCTCCTTACCCTGAATAAAATGACTAACTATGATTATCTCAAGAGATTAGGTGACTTAAAGCCTTTTTAAACTCACCTTAACTTCTTTGGTTAACATCTAGAGACTCTGTGACTACATGTTTGTCTCATGATCGCTAGATCATTTTAATCTTTTATGTTTTATCAAGCAACCTCTCGACCATCGTCGATCTTCTTTTAATCAGAATCTAACGGTTTTCGCTAAGTATCTTAATCTTTTGAACGAACTCTAATATATCATGAGACTTAGCGACTGCATCTTTTAAACAATACTTGTCTTAATATTTCTTATGTCTCATAATCGCTTGATAACTTTTAACTTGTCCGGTTTTTCTGGCGACTTAGAGACTACTATAGATTTTCTTTTAATACTGTGGTTGTCTCCAAGTCTCTTGATCTTTTCCTTAACTCACTTTGAATCCTGAGACTTGGCGACTGCATTACTAAATTTGAATTGATCTAGAGACTTCGCGATCGAATGAACTCAAATTTTCTTGATTTATTTCAAACTACAGGGTTTATTATGAGATCATCCAACTACCGTCAGATTAAAACCTTGATTAGTGGTTGTCGTTTAATCACTAGATCTTTTGACTTAACTCATTTTCTTCATGAGATAACATGAGTAAAGGGAAAATTAACCCTTAATTTGATATTTAAACCGTGTATCACATCTGGAGATAATACGACTGAGAAATCTCAAAGTCACTGTAGGAAAAGGTTAACTCATATTTAAACTGGAGATAACCCGACCAACCTTTAGATCTGTTTCCATCATACGGTTATCTCTTAATCTCCTAATCTTTGAAAGAATATTCTTTTCCTTAAGAGATAACTCGACTAGAGGGAAGTTGCTTAGTCTCATGAAGAAAAAGTATATTCCACTTTCATAAAGAGACTTAGCGACTGTAAGGAAATAACACATGAGATAAAAGACTCCTAAGTCATGAAAAAGGTAACCTCAAAATATAAGACATTTCAAAGAACTAGGGTTTAAACTGATTTCAAATAGAATGAAACCTAGGACTTAGGGTTTTGATTACTTCTCTAAATTTTGACACAAGACCATCAATTTTCACAGGGATTTTGCAATTTTGGACATACTTTTCAGATTTTGAAGAAGGATAAAATTGAGGACAACAAAAAAATTTAGGGCAAACCTCAAAACTGGAAATACAACCAACAGTTTAAAGGCTTGATATGAGTGAAAAAGGTTTTCAGGTCGAGAAGAACATGAATTAGGTAATGAAGGCCAAAAGAAGTCAAGGGTAGCACAATCCCTAGGCCTAGAAGGTTGATATAAACTATAATTAATCATTTTCACCTCTTCATCATGAATGAGCTTAAGACACTTATGGATAGGAGAAGCAACAACACACATGGCAGTCAACCAAGGAAAACCAAGCTTAACTTGGAATTGATCAGAAGTAGGGACAAAAATGGAGGTAGTTTCCAAAACTTTACCACAAAGTTCAATAGGTAAGTTAATAGAGCCAGATGATGGATAGAGAAAACCATGACAAGTTTGAATCCACACATCAGATGTATCATATTAATAACATTGTAAGTTCTTCATAAAAAGGTTTTATTCAGTGATGACATTGAATAAGGAAGTAGGATCAACAAGAAAAGAATGCATAGGCATCTTAGCAATCCTAGCATAAATGTAGAGGGCACCATTAGGAGCCTTAATAGTCTCAGAATCATCAAAGGTGATCGAGAGTTCCCTAGGTCTTTTATCCTTAGGTTGTTTTGAAGGTTTAGGTTGAGGTTTTGGTTTAGGCTTAGGTTGAGGTGGAACTTGAAGTTGATATTGAGATGGAGGTGCTTGAATAGGAGGTTGGGATTGAGGCTGGGGTGGAGAGACATGTTGAGACAAAACAACATGCTCCACATGGTTAACAATATGATTGAGATCATCCATCTTTGAATCATAAATAATATCCACAAAAGATGGTTGAATAATGGTATTAGTATCATGTGTAGGCAAAGGATTCATATAGATTTGAAGGTTTTGATCAGGAGGAGAGACATATTTATTACCACTACCATCAAAATTATCAACAAATAAAGCATTAGAATCAATTAAGTCTTGAACCTTATGTTTTAGAGAATAACACTTCTCAGTATCATGGCCATTCTGATGATGGTATTGACAAAAGGATTTGGGATCAAAGGATTTTTGTGCCATCGTAGTAGGAAGAAGAGGTTGAATAGGAGGCAAAGTAATCATATTAGTGTGTGTGCTAAAAGTGGACCTCTACTTTAGCAGTACACTTCAACATAGTCATTATTCATCAGTTGCATACAGGAATGAATATGGATTCTTTCATCCTGCATGTCTGAATGAGTCGACCTATTGCCTTCTAGAAGGCAGGAGTATGAGCTTTCTCTTAGATGATTGCAAGCTCAGTGACTACACCAAATACCTAAATGAAGGATTTAATTTATACATTGATCTAAAATGCTTTGATTAATCTAAATGATTATGCAATTTTTTGTTCATCCAAGCTAATTAAATTCAATTTTAAGCACCAATTGAAGTGTGATGGATTAATTTTAATACACCAAATGGAAGTGTGCTCTATGATTAGATTTGCATGATTGCATAAAAGTAAACTAAATTCTAATTAAATTGAAAGCTATGAAATGCAAGAAAGCTAGAGTTTAAAATGTAGCATAATAACGATGCAAAAATTAGGATCCTTTGTGAAGGAAAATAGTTTCTCTTTTATTGAAATCTCTCTTGAATCGACGGTCGAGATCAAATAAAAAGAGTGGCTCAAATTTGATTGAAGAAGCATAATCCATGTGCAAGTGATGTGATTGGTCAAGAGAGTTAGTTGAAAGAACTGACTGGTCAGTTATTTTGGAAACTTTCCAAAATCAGTTTTCAGTTAGTTGAAATGTTTCCAAAATGATAGATAGATGAGAATCAGTTAACTAAGTGGAACTGGATTTTTTCCAAAATGATAAATCAGTTAACTGGATTTGATGATGTCATTTGCATTTTTAATAAATTAATTGATTTTGAATGCACATTTATGTTTTTATAATTAATTTAATTCCTTTTTGATTTAATTGACAATTTTGTAATTTTTTATTTAATTAATATATCAGAATATCAATTAAATAATTAACATAAGGTTTATTTGCCAATGTATTATGATTTTAGGTATTATTTAATTAATCAAGTACGATGATTGATTAGGACCTAGGGTTTAGGTTAGATCAGTTTGAATTGATAATTGCTTGTTTGATTTAGGACTCAAAATAATCAAGATTAGGGTTTCTTGATATAATGTTGAGGTTGGGGGTCTAGGGTTTAGATGACCATTTTTAGGTGATTACATTTGCCCCTCTTTGAATTGATGAGAGATCAGGGCATTGATTCAAAGACTTGTTAGTGAGAAGACTTAGAATAGTTTGATTTGAAGTGATGAAACCATTCTTTTGAAGATGAAGACCGACTTTGAGCTTGATTGGATGAAGATCGATCAAAATATATAAAAAGATTGCTCAGTTTGATTTGAAGCAATGAAACTAGACATCTGTCAGGAAATCTTAAACCTTTTGATTGGTTTGAATGAATAACCAGTTTGATTTGAAGTGATGAAACTAATTACCGTTAAGATATTTGATTAGCAAGCAAACTGACTTGATTTGAAGTGATGAAGCCAATTTGATCAATGTATTTGGTTTCAATAATGAATACCCCGTATAAGACTGATCTTGTTTGGTTTCGAGTGTATTCACCACTGTAGAAGACCATTGATTAGGTTTCCTTTGATTTAAGATTATCTCAACTTGATTTGATGCGATGAAGCTGAGATGCCCCAAGCTATGGGGTTTTGATTGAGGATGTGATCACTAGAATGTTGATGTCCTGATCTAGCACCCTCGGGAACAAAATTGAAATATGGCTCAATGCCCCAGTGATGAGAAGCAATTCAATTGATTAGACAATTTAGGAATAAACTGATCTGATTAGAAAGAGGTCCCTCATGGTTAGGACAAATGATGTACTTGATGAGAGGTCCTGTTTGACCGAGATTGACCAAGAGTAAGATACATGGATTGGTTAGAAGAAAAGCATGAGAGATTTCCATTGGATGTGCAAGAGGTCAAATTTAGATTTTGATTTTGATCCTGAAAATAGAATCAGGACAGTTGATTTAGCAAGGGGTGTCATGACCACTTGACGATGAGAAGATTAACCGATAAGAACCTTAGATCCTTCAGATTGGAGAGAGATAAAGTTATTATGCTGATTTCAACAATATGTAGATGCAAATATAGATGCAAGACTAACATGAATGCAACCTAAGGTGTAGTTATTGAGCTTTAGCATTGAAAACTTTCATCATTGAGCATTTTTGGAACATCGGAGTTGATACAATCCTTACTGGTGCCACTGTGACCATAAGAATATGAATATGACTTTCATCGGATAAGATATGAGAAACTAACATAAGCATCAAGACACAAAAGCCGAGATGACCTGAACATTGTTTCGAGTTGATGTAGCAAGAGTACATCAGTATCGAGGCATTCAAAGCCAAGATAACCATGAGTGCAATCTTACGTAAACAAACAAAGAAATAACAGTCAAGGAGATAGTTCCGACCTCACCTTGGTGGATAAATAGATAGGATCAAGGGATGTGAGGCTTTTCTACCTTAATGCAGGAACTCTTACCACATACACCCAGTTTATTTGACATTGCCAGATCATCGGGCCCACACCAACAAGCAGTAGACAAAAAAAAGATTAACAAAATCAATGAGAACATACAACATACAAATAGAAGTTTAGCATACTTCAGCCAATTTCAAAACTTTTGGATGTGTATATGTATAGGGTGTTGAGAAACACCATTGTGCTTGTGAGTGTTGTGTGTTTGATTGCTATTGATATGTTGTTTACGTTTGCGATATCCAATGTGTGTTAAGAAACACTGAAGCATCCAAAGATAGTGTTAAGAAACACTTTTGATTAGGGTGTTGAGAAACACTTGTTTGCATTAGTAGTGAGTTGTCCTTCAGAATTGAAAAGATTACTAACTCTGGTGTAAACCAAGGTTGTGATCAAATTTTGGGACCCATGCCCCTAGTAGCAAACAACGATGTCTGACTTGACTCATACTACAAGGACAAATCCGATTTGATTGCCCCCAGTTTATGACTCTGGATCAGTTTCAAGCCATGAGGGTTCTCAGAAGAAATAGAGTGTCATGAAGGTGACTAAAGGATATGTACAAACTGAAGCAAAAGATTTCCAAGACTAAGCATTGATAGATGGAGCGCTGAGTACAAGAGGCGTCTGTTTACCAGGTTTTCACCTACTTGGTAGAGATGCTATTTTTGTATAAATTGACTTGATTTGAAGTGATGAAGCCAATTTGATCAATGTATCTAATTTCAAAAATGAATGACTCATCTAAGACCGATCTGTCTGGTTTCGAGTGTATCCATCACTGTATAAGACAATTGATTGAGTTGCTTTGATTTGTGATAATCTCAACTTGATGTGATGCAATGAAGCTAAGATGCCCCAAGCAATGGGGTCTTGCTTGATGATGTGATCATTTAAAACCTAGTAAGCATGTCTATGTCGCCATCCCTTAGTTTCAATTTTTTTTGTATTTTTGTATTTTTATTTTTTTTTATTTTTCTCTTTTTCTCTTTTTATTTTTTTATTTTTTTTATTTTTTATATTTTTATATTTTTTTGATTGATGCATCAAGGTGCCTATTGCTAGGGTTTTCACCAAGATGATCATTTTTCAAGACTTTTTCCAATTTTTAGATTTTTAGAGATTAACCGTTCTCAAGCAAGATCACGTTGGTTTGCCACCAATGTCTAGTAAGGTAGAGATCATTACAGATGGATTAGAAAGCTGATGGATGAGGAGAATAGACAATGATGGATGAAGAGGGTGAATGCACCCTCAAAGAAAGTCTCCTCAAGATTACCCAAGCTAGGGAAAAAATGAATATAGCAATGTAGGCTCATGGAGCGGTGCTGTATAACATATAAGATAATGACCAAATGTCATGAAAAACATGTAGTCCAAAAGAGTGGACATGTCAAGAGACTTCTAAGAACTTGTTTTTCAATTTTGATCAAGACCAAGGGGTCAATTTTGATAGGATAGGATATATCTATGATAGTGTAATTAAGATAAAGGATGATGGAGGCTATAAGTGAATGTTTTGGGATTATGGTAGGAATTCTCAGAGATAGGAGAGATAAGCTCGGGATAAGAAAGATCACGATAGGGTGCCATGGATGAGAGAAAGTGAATACCCTCATGGAAAGAATAATGGATGTCAATATGCATGTGTGTTCATGGATAGGCTCAACCTTATCAAGATTAGTAGAAGGAACATGGATTCTCACAGACTAGATAGATTTAAGATATGATGGATAAGATGACATGGAAGGAACTTGCCCCCAAGTGAAGAGTGCACATAGGAGGAATTATGCATGACACCCATTTGCTAGGTTTTCATCATGGTATTTAGCCAAGGCACCACAAGAAGTGGTTTTCACCATAGGACAGATTGATTTATCTTTACTTTTGCTACCAAGGTGCCTGTTTACCAGGTTTTCACCAAGGCACTCTTTTCTTTATTCTTTTTTTTTTGTACTTTTGATTTTTATGGAGGAACTATAGCTTCTTTCTCTTTAGATAGTGCTCCTTTGAAAGATATGCTATGATGGGCCAAGACCACTAAAAGTATGCTCAAAGATGTTGATAGGGTTATGGTAGAGAAGAATGATATCGAGGATAAGGGAGATGGTAGCCAAGGATTTATGTGATGGATTGGATAAGAGGAATAACAAGATATGGGATGGATGGGTAAGGGGTAGGTGTAGGATATTGGATATGGTATGGTGATAATATCAACATTGACACACCCCTTGAAGGGTAGTGGAAAAATGGACGAAAAGTGGATGGAATAGCTCGAGACTTTGATGAATGAGTGGATACAAATCTTGGTATACAAGGACCCAAGATGGATGGAGAATTCAAGGTAATGTATTCTGGGACATGAGGACCCAAAATAGAGTTAGATGATGGGAGATGTTTAGATGGGACAATTTAATCATAATAGAATGTAAATATTCAAAAAGAGGAGTAAACGTATGATTCAAACGAAAAGAAGTGGATGCAGAAGTGGCATTGTTGGATGCAACAACAACTTGATCATCAACTACATTTTCTTGTTTATTTATCTTGAAATAGTTGTTAGGTTTTTGAAACTTGTTGGGATTAGGACTAGTATCTCTCTTATCAACTAGAACAGGAGCCATTGGAATGTTTCTCTCAAATTGAGTCACTTGTAATTGATAACGATGAAGCACTACACAAAGTTGTTGAAAAGAGGTAAATTCAGTAAGCAGAATCTTATCTCTAATATGATTTTTCAAATTTGAAATAAACATATGCTGAATATCAATATCAAGAACAAGATAAGAAATTTGAGCATACAAATGCTTAAATCTACCAATAAATTCAGTCAATTTTTCTTTAGTATTCTGTTTATAATGCATCAAATCAATTAAGGACACTTGCCGACCAATGTTATTTTGGAACTGTTGGATAAAGGTATTAGAAAGTTTTGGAAAAGAATAAATAGAATAAGGAGGCAAGGAACAATACCATTGCAAGGCCTTATCACAAAAAGTTCTAGAAAACAACTTGGCTAATATCATATTGTCATGAGCATAGTCACTATAAAGGATTTGAAATGTTTTAACATGAGTGATAGGATCTCCTTTACCATTGTAATTCTCAAGACAAGGCATATCCTCTTGCTGAGGGACATGAACACAAATAATGTCTAGGGATAAAGGACTACCCATATCACAAGTAGGAATACTAAACTTGGATTGAGTTAAGGATTCAAGTTTTTTTTGTAAAGAGGACATAGTTTGAGCCACACTAATGATTGTGGAATCATTATAAGAAATAGGAGGCATAGAAACATTATGAACACTAGGAAAAGTGTAGGAAGTGGTGGGAATAGAAGACACAACCAGTGGAACACTTGGAACCATAGTTGGAAGAGGATTGGAATAGGTAAAAGGAACACTATGGTAAGAAGGTTATAAGGTAGGTAAAGACACCAGTGGAACACTCATAGGAAGAGATTTGAAGCTAGAGGATTGGAAAATGTAAGAGATGTAGTCATCAAAGGAGGAGTGTAAGTAGGATTGCTAGGTAAAGGAACGAAAGAAGGCTCCACACTAGTGATAGGAGGAGCGAATCCTAGATCTTGAGCTAAAGATTTAATATTTAAATGCACAAGATGAGTAATACCACGTAAGATATTAACACCTTGACCACTATCACGAAGGAATTTATTAAGAGCCTCTATAGCTTGAATAGAATCTTGATTATGGTTTTCTTGAATAAGCCAATTTCCCATTTTATCAAGTTCAGTTGACAGTTTTTGGACTTGTTCAGGAGGAACTCTTAAAGCATCATCCTCATTATGATATGAGTGAGAAGATTTATGCTCCATAGAAGGATTGGAATCATGAGTGATAAAATTGTCATCCGGGACCCTAAGGAAATGAGATGAAGACTTAGGCTCAAAGGAACCCATAAGTCTGCAACTTCTTCTAACCGCTATATTATAAGTTGGACTAGAGGTAGTAAAGCTCATACACCAATGCAATGAAAATGAACTAAACTAAAAAAATGTTAATGAAATAACATAAAAGAAGGCTAATCTAATATGCATGCAAGATCTAACATGAAATGTAAATCTAACACCAAAAAGAAAGAGTTGTCTATCATGGGTTCACCAAAATGTAAGATATAAAAATGTAATGATATGAAATGTAAGATAGAAATAGTGTTTGTGTTGTATTTGAAGGTTTTGGGGGAAGATAAGATTCTCCTCCTAGACCCAAATTTTACAAAGGAAAGATCCACTTTGATCAACCATAAGAAAATGGTTAATGCACAAATGCCTCAATCGATTGGAAATAAGAAGAAAGAAGAAAGCCTTACATTCCCGAATTATGGATGAAGAGTATGTAATAAATTTGAAATGATTAAAACCTTAATTGAAATGAATTTAAGACAAGTACTAACCTCAAAATATAGTAGATCTAGAAATTTCTATTTTCTGGTGTCCGTACTAAGTTTTAGGAAATTCTGCAACCGGATCTGGAACAGAAACACAAAGACGGAGAAAACCTAGAAATATTTTCCTTTTCTGAGTCAGGTCAACCTTGACCCAAATGTGGGGGCACAATTGTACCCCAAAATGTCAAACTTGACCTGCACTGCTCTGACAGAGATTCTGTTCATGGATCCCAAAAGTTGGCCGAAAAGGGTATCCGAATCTGCTTTGTAATTCGGTGTCATGTACTTGTACCTGCTAGAAAAATGTTTTTTTTTTTTTTTTTTGGGGGGGGGGGGGGGGGGGGGGGGGGTTGNTTTTTGGGGGGGTGGGGGGGGGGGGAGGGGTTTGCCTTGGTAAAACCCCATTTTTGGAATTAACCTTAAAATCTAATTGAAATTGCAGAGATAAACAAAGTAAATAAACAAATTCACCTTGCTTGTATAGAAACGCTTGTGGAGGATTTGAATCCTCGGATCCACAAGTATGTATTCTCCAAATGAATGTAAAATGTAGAATGTAGGATGTAGGATGTCATTAGATCTTCAACACCAATCTTGAATGGATATTGGAATAAAAATCTTGCATGGATGTGGATGGAGAAATCTTCAACAAGAGGGCTCCATAGAGCTTGAATCCTTCAATGGCTACCAATGGATCTCCTTGATGAATTGAATGCTGGAATGTTCTTGAATGATTGAATGCTTTGATCATGCATAGATTATCCTTTAATCAATTTCTTAATCCTCTTGTGTCTTGTGATTTCAAGTCTTAGAGAAAATGAGAGGAGAAAGACTTCCTTACATACAAATCTAGGGCACAATCTTCTAGAGAGGTCTACATAGGAGAATTAAATTCCAATTAGACCTATACCCCTAGAAGTGGACCTATATTAAATATAATTTCAAGATTCATTACTTCAGAGACTGAAACAACTGACCCAAAAGTGGGAATTAAATCTTTCCAAAGCCCGACATCTGAAAACCTTGAAAATCTTGAAATTTGGACCCTCGATCAAGGTCAAGATCGACTCTGACCTAGGTTAGGGTCAAGGTCAACCTTGACCTAGGTCAGGGTTGAGGTCAACCTTGACCTAAAAGGTTGACCTTGACCCTAATGTCAAGAACCTCAAATTTGTAGAGTAGGATGCCAGATACAAGTCAGAGAGAAGTGGGAAATAGGGTAGAACGGGGGGAAAAGCTAGATCCAAGTCAAAGATCCATTCAAGGCATTTGAAATTACCCCAAACCACTAAATTGGAGGGCTAAAATAGTCCAAAATGGAAGTGCTTCCATTTTCTGATGACACAGTCTTAACAACCTTCTAACATTAAATGACAACCTTTCCCTTTTTACTCCCAACATGTCTAAAATTGGAGCAACAATCCAATTTTGAAAGAAAAAAAAGATGAATGTACTGAGGAACTATCCCATACCTGGGTCCATCTTTGAATTTTCATTTCAACCCCATATTCTAAATCAAACAATTCTAATTCTTTATCCATGGATGTCCTTTTGTAATACAAAATCAGAAACATCAGGTGTGAATAGTTCTTTAAAGTAGGAACAGGAACATCTTGTTGTATCTCCACCAATGCAGTATGTATATCCTCAACTACATAACCCACGTAGTCATAGTAAGTATTGACCTCTGGATTCTTAATGTCCATGGCCATCATTAATAGGTCAGTAGGAGTAGTTGAATCTCCATCAAAACCCATAACTTTTCTCAAACCATACACTGTACATTTGATATAATTATGAAAGAAAGACATGTTAAAATGTGGCTTTATGTTATCTAGAATTACCACCAGATTTATATCCACCCTAGGCATAAATATTGGCATCTCATTCTTCTTTATGAGTTTCTCCTGCTTCTCATAATTAACTTGTATCTTATCCAGGTCAATTTTAGTGCATATTGCACTGACAATTCTAAAAACCTTTGCTACTGTCCTTCTATTTATCACTACTAGGGATTCTTTGTTCTTCTTCCTAATCACCCTAGCCACTAGACAGTAGTGCTTAGCTATCTCTTTGATCAAATCCACATCAATGTATACATCAAGGATAATCAATTTTTCTATATTCATGTTCCATGGACTGTAGATAGGGACTGAATTAACCCTATTATTCTAGAAGTAGTGAAACAAAGTATTACCATAATGGTTGAGAGTGATCGGTTTTCTGCATTGACTCCATTTGTCTTTCCATTATGCCCAATTGGCACTATTCACACTAGAAGTTTTAGGTAAAATCTCTACAAATTCATATGTATACTTCTTCCCTGCAACTGCTTTCTTCCCAGACCCCTTCAAATCTATGCTTGTAGTGGATTGACTCATCTTTCCTTCTCAAGGCCGATCTTAGAAAACAAGCTCTGCTATTCGCTCAAAAATTCATGAAGGTAGAAAACAAGAATTTTATAGAATCCAGGCACAATCAGTTATAATTATAGCCCATCACATCCACATCTTGTCCACTTTACTGCAACTCCTCACACTTTCAAAATCATGTCATTGGCTTTTGCAACAAATGCTACCATTAATTCAAACTTGTGTATCCTTACTGGAACAGAGTATGAGTTTCTTTATTTTTGGCATTGAAAACTTGGGAATGAGGCACATGGCACTTTGTGGTTTATGCATTGAATACTTTCATGAATGTCTGGTTTATGCACTCACTGCATAAACCAAACATTCAAAAATTTCTTCGCGAGTGAGCGATAAATATTATTTCTCTTATTCAGTCACGCACTCATAACACTTTATCTTCTTATGTTTGAACTTGCACAAGTGAACAACAACTAAAATTGATACCTAAATTTTCACTTGATCGCACACTCGCAACCCTTTTTTGTTTTGATTTTTAACCATCACGAGTGAGCAATAACTTCTTTTAAAACATATCATAAGTCGCGTCACTCACTCGCAGTCCAAAATTTGTTAAATGCTAAGCCTTAGCGAGTGAGCGATGGCATACAAATTATTTACTCGCACACTTGCACAACAAAAATGTTTAACTGCTAACCATTAGCAAGTGAGCAATGAAACACAGTCTCCTTGATCAAAAGCTCACTGTCCACAAATTACTAACCATAAATCATTGGCGAGGGAGCGATGAAATAGAGCCTCCTTGGTCGTACACTTGTGGATTAAAAACTTTAAGTGAACAAACCATAGCGAGTGAGCGATAATAGTATATAACCTACAACATGGACCACGTCACACACTTGCACAACAAAAGATAACATGAAATTAACCTCAGCGACTTAGCGATGAATTTTCCTAAATGTGACTCGCATACTCACACAACAAAAGATGTTAAGTGGCATACCTTAGCGAGTGAGCAATTAATATAAAATTTCTTTCAGTCGCACACTCACATAAAAAAAATATTAAGGTAAATAACCTTGGTGAGTAAGCGACAACACAATTTTATTTCTTGCTCACACACTCGCAGATTGAGAATCTTAAAGTTAAATTACATGGCGAGTGAGAAATAAACATTTCTAATAACCCCGTCACTCACTCGCACAGTCAGGTTGATATTTTGCAAGACCATTGCGATTGCGCAACCACATGAATATCCCTTCACTTTCTCACTCACGCAGTTAAATGACTTCTTAAGAAAGAAAATGCGACTGCACGACTAAACATAAAAGGTGACAGCTTGAGGACTTAAGAACATTTTAAGACTTTTTTACATGAAAAGGCCATAACTGAGACTCAATAACATGGTAAAAGACCACTTTTTGAAATATGAATATTTTTCAGAATATAGTGCTAATAGGCTCAACATTCCCTTACACAACCCTTCTCCTGAAAATTAGAAACATGGATCCAAGACATCAAATTTCCCTTATGACCCCCAACGCCCTTAAGCATGATTAGCATAATGGGGACTTAAAAACCCATGTACATCCCTCCACATATGGGAGAATCTGCACTACATGGGTAATCTATAAACTTTCACCCCTTCAAGGTTACTCTACCCTCCCTAGGGTGAGTGTGCCTTGAATAAATCCATAAGAAACATAAGCACAAAAGAAACAAAAGACTCAACAAAGGACCTCCATGGAAACCCATGGAGCTAAGAACAAAAATTCATAAGACTTCATTAATGGAATCCTCAAGCTTTCTACATGCATAAGTAAATCTACTCTAAACTACACTAAAGAGGAAACCAACCTCAAGTCCAAGCTGAAGGCAAATACTAAAGTTTGAGAAGAGCTCTCCCTTCATGCCTTTTCCCTTCTCCAATTGTCCTTCCAAAACTAGTGGTCTCTAAGAATAGAGAGTGGGTGAACAACACTCACTCTCATCCCAAATCCCCCTAAAAAGGCTCCATTCTAAAAATATATGATTTTAACATTAATGTGGAAGTGACTAAATTCTTCCCCATCTCCCCACTTTCCTTATCCCTCATAAATAGAGTTTTAGGCTCACATGGGAAGGATGAGATACTTTGTCCAATTTTTCCAAACTTTGATTTTCGTCACTTTCTAAAGGGGATATTTTAGGGGTGTCATTAATGAGTTCTGGGGCTCATAATGAGCTAAAATTGACCCCTAACCCCTTGGGTACCAAGTGGGGTGGTCAAAACTAACCCTAACTACCTTCTGGAAGCCTATATGACCCTCCTAAACCCCACCTAAAGTTAACCCACGAAATTCAACTCTCTTGACTCAATTCAATCTCCCTAAACCTTAGGGTAAGCATGGGAACTATACTAGGTAACCCCCTGGTTAGATTTAAACCTATACTAGTTACATATACTAGCCATGCCAACACATTAAGTACACCTGTGTCAAGTGACACAACATAATTACATAAGGCATGACTTATTTACACATTTACAAAATTTAATTAAATACAATCATGCATAATACTTTCATGAATAAAACACAATACAACGAGGTCCATGTCTCTTTTTATACACAAGACCTTAGCATCACAGTATTTGCATAGGCCCATTCCTGAATCCCCATTTAGTACCATGGTCAATTTCTTGCACACTCAATGCACACATCAGTATGCCCAATAAATCAACACATAAACATAACAAGATACATAATGTAAACCAACACAAATCCACTCACTTTTGCATCAATGATTCAATGAACTTTAAACAATATCTGCATCTAACTGATATGCATAAACATATCTCTTAATCAATCTACATCTTGACATTATCTAACATGCATATTCATTATATTATTGGAAATACAATATTGGGAAAGCAAGATGCTGAGGGGGGGGGGAATTAGATCTTCAACATTTGTAACTTAAAACAAACTGATCCACAATCACGCATAAGTGAAATTGATCTATCATATAGTAGCATCCATGATAGTAAATAAATAACACAATACACCAAATTTTGGTAACCCAAAAACCCAATAAGGTAAAACTGGGGTGGGGATAACACCCACAAAATCTTCACTACTGCAGCAATAAAGTGTGCCTGTTAGGGCTACAAAATTTGATCACAATATGTAATCTACCTGGTTAAAGATCTGCCCGGTTAAGAGCTACAAATCATTACAATCTACCTTGTAAAAGGATTTAAAACTTACAACAAAGAAAGAACTCGACTAAGAGATTTAGAAAGGTATGTTAGAACCACTCTGTTAAGAGATTTCACCTGATGCACTTGTTAGAATGTCTCAAGCTCTGATCCTCGATATGCACTCTGATGTTGATAATGAATCTCCTCTTTTCAATACCTTCTCTGATCTAATAATCTTATATATCTTTAATATGTTTCTCACTACTCTATTACTCTTCTAGATCTATGCTTCCTCTCTCAAAACAACCCTACACACATCTCTCATGTACACATACACCTTCTGTCACTTTTCTATAATGTTAGGGCAAGAAGCAATCTTAATATACTTTACGGATCGAGCAATTAGATCTAGATCAACGATTAAGATCAAATGCTTATGCCACTTGGACATTCCAATTTTCTGATTGGCTCCATGCCACGTAGTGGGATCAAATAATTAAATGTATAATTATCCCATTGAAAACATTAAATGCTTAGATAAGTCAGCCCAAAATACTTTACCTCGAAATTGGTGTCAATCCTGACATACAAAACAAAATTGTCTTGCTCAGCACATAAAGACTCTAT
The DNA here is from genome assembly GCA_018584345.1 of Thuja plicata. Taxonomy (NCBI): domain Eukaryota; kingdom Viridiplantae; phylum Streptophyta; class Pinopsida; order Cupressales; family Cupressaceae; genus Thuja; species Thuja plicata. The sequence continues at coordinate 2,566,379 of MU224675.1, read as the reverse complement.
CGCTCGACATGGACTGAACTTGGAAACTGTGTGACTCGGCAACCATTATCATCTTGGCAATGACTATGCTAGATAGCTCGACCTATACTAGATAGCTTGACCATAGTGATGACTGACTAAAACTGCCTAGATAAATGACTAAGTGTGGGACACTAATAATCAACAAAACTTAGAGATCAACAATCTCCCCCTTTGATATTAGTGGAAAAAACACTTATCATTTCTTTTACATCCACAAAATTTTCCTAAGTACACAATGTACTCCCCCTTAGATTATACTTCATATCATACATTATTTACATAATATAAATGCCTTCTGCAAAAATATTTATACCTGGTTCTGTGCATCTTTTTCTATTTCCTTTGCTGTTTCCCCCTTGTTTTTGTCACTTATCACTATGGGGGTTAAGTTGTACTTATCCAAAAATGGTTTATGAAGTTGTAATATCAATGCAAATGATGTATCCCAACTATCCTTAAATAACTTCATAACCTGCAACTTAACTTCTAGCTCGGCAGCTAGACTTACCAAACTATCTACAGTTGAGAGATGAGAATCTCTCTTGACTAATTCTCGTGCAGTTGTTAGTTCCTTCTGTATAACCTCTAGGTGAGGTATCGAGTTAGCCTAAATTGTTATTAATTTGGCCCTTATTCAGCCATCTTCAGCCCTAAGCTTGGATAATCTCCTCTTTGTATGAGTCAACCTATCAAAATGTATGGATCTAGAACTAGCATCCATGCTCAATGAACTTGCTGTTGACTTCATATCTAAATGCAACTTCTCAATAAGCTGTTGATTTTCCTTTGTAAAGAATGTCTCATCACATAATCTTTTGTATAGAGAAAATACATTACTAGCAACTTCATCAAGAATCTCAACAAGAGAAGAAAGTTCAACCTGTTTTGTAGCAATCTCTCCAAATATCTTCTCCAAGACTTTGTTCTCAAATCTTCTCTCAGACCATTACAATAATTTGTCATTTGCCTCAATGTTTTCATCAATAACTTTCTGCACAATGTGAACTAACTGTTCTAGTATTGGTTCTTGTTGATTTTCATCTTCCATCTCAAAAGCTCGAACACAAATATATTTTATGTCATGCAGAACTTGCTTCTACTTTTGTTACCTCTTCATTTCCTCTTGTCTCTTCTTCCTCTTAAAAAGGTCTTGAAGGGACTGAATCTTCTCATATGTCAAAATCTCAGGATCCCATTTAGGAATCACAATGACTTCATCCAATGTGACATTTAAGCTTGGTGACTTTTTCTTGTTTAGCTTCCTCCTTTTAAGCTCTGGTGAGCTGATACTTGGCTCAGCTTCTGTGATATCTTTTCCTTTATTAGTATCAATTTCAATTTCTCCCTTCATCTGAGTCAAGATTTCCTGCTGATCATGTATACTTCATATATTGGATCCAGTGGGAGTAGATGATACAGAGTGTGGTAGATCCACCAACACTTGTATAGCCTCTTGTTTTGTAGGCTTATTTGCAATTTCCTCCATCTTATCTACACTCTCTAAAAATGTTTGTACAACTTCTAAAATAGGTGGATCATTATTGATTACCTCCTTTTCTCCTTCTATCTATGTCTCGGCCTTAGTTGTATGAATAGGCAATTGGATACCTGTGTTTGTTGGCTCATTTTGATCCTCGCCATCCACATTACTGTTACCTCCAAGTGTAGTGTCAATGGGACTATCCATTGTCAAATTTGTAATTTGCACATCGCCTGATTTATTTTATGGTTTTGTCTTAGTCTCTACTTGATTAGTAGCAGTTTCTTCTTCCATTTCCTTCGGCTTTGAGGTGCCTTCACCTTTCTCATCGGCCTTCTTAGTAATTAAACCAAAGGTTTCCTTCCATATTTTGGTGCTCTATTGTACTACACCTTCAACATCATTCCTCAGAATTGCATAGGCTCTTTTTTTAGGGATGAACTTCCTTTAATATTTCTTAATGAATTTTGCTACTTGTTTCTTGGTTAAATCAGGAATGACCTTAGCTAGCATTCCTTCCCTTATCTTTCTCTTAGTCATCAAAACATACTGCCACTTTTGTGATAAAATATCATAAATTTCTATAGGAATAAGATTTCCCATCTCTACAGGCGTCATCTTGAATGTGCATATCATATCTAATAATGCTTCCTGAATCTTATGCTTGTTAGCTATGCTTTTCTTCTCATACTTAATAAACTTAAATCTTGCTAATCCAACATTACTTCTTAGGTTCTTACATACATCATCAATATTGGTCATTGGTTTATGTGATGTTGTAGGTATGTTTCTAGGTTCATATGTATTTGTCTTCTCCTCATCTTGTTCTTCCAAGATTAGTTTACTTCTCGGTCTTTTCTTAAGTTGGCTTGGCACAACCTTTGTTCCAACTTGTTTTCTCTTCCCTATACTTCTCTCACCAACATTCTTCTTTGTATATACCTTTGTTGTCTCAGCTTGTGCAGAAATAGTTGATTCCCTTGTCCTAGGCTGGTTAGCAATAGGAGAGGTAGCCTTAGGTTTGGCTTGACTTGGTTTAGTTGCCTTGGTAACTATTGGCTGCTTCCCTTTTCCTTTCACAGTGATATCCTCTTCAGGTTCACTCTCCTCTTCTCCACTAGACATATCTTCTCCATGTCATGTTGATAATCCCAAAGGTGCATCCTCTACTTCTTCATCACTCTCAATTCCAACCATATTCTTCATATTTTTGACAATATTTTTCCTCTTCCTCTCCATAGTGCCAACCTTCAAATCCATAGAGATTTTAGACTTTGCTTCTTCATAGTTTTCAAAATGTTTTGCTGCACTATCAATCTCTTCTACTAATAGAGATATTATTTCTGTAGATGTTTCATCAACATTCACTTCATAAGGTAGTGACCTTAGCCATGATACCCTCAGCACTGCAACCTGCAAATAGGTGAAATCCATGTCTACTAGGAAACACACATCCTCATAGTGTTTCTCAATAAGTGACCTGGGAATTCTACTCCTTAATCTCATGTTTTTATTAAATTCAACAAAATATGTTCCCATCACATTATCAAATTTATCACCTAATTGTTGAATAAATGTATTGATTTTCTATGTAATAGGTCTATCTATTTTCCACACAATGTTTCCAAACATAGGAAATGTATTATGTATATAGAAGAATATGCAAAAAAGGAGAGATCCAAACTTACATATTGAGTTCTTTTCCTTCCAGATTAAAGAAAGGTTCTTGGCCAGTTGCATCAGTTGAAGCTCGGCAAGGTCATAAGTATGATCCTTCTTCATAATTTTCCAAGCCTGATTGACTGCAATGCAAGAGACATTGTCCAGTCAGCTCGATTGATAAAACTTATGAGCAATAACCCTAACCACAAAATCAAGCTCCAAATCTGTAATTGTAGAGATTGTCATGCCTCTTTTGTTCCATATAGCTCCAGTGAATTCTTCTATGTTTTCCTTACTCTGACATCTCATTGTCCTCTTTCCGTTAACAATTGGATAACCTGTTACTCGATAGATGATTTCCTTTGTAATCTTAACTGGTCCATTTTCCAGCCATATGTTCATGTCATGTACTTGACTAAGAATAATCTTGATCCATTACATTCTAAAATCCCTCACAAAGTCTAGGGCACGAGTTAAAGCTCTCTCGACTAAATGTTTGTGTTCATCTTTTAGGGCTCTGTCTATGCACAATTTTCTGTAAGACTCTCTTAGCTTGTGATCTCCAACTTCACTTATCTTACACATATAACATGACCTAATATCATGAATCATGAGTACCTTAGGTGGAATTGATGATAGGGCTCCAGTTAGATCAGCCTAGATGGCGCTCTCTGGAATTGCTCAAAAATTAGGAGGCGCATAGGTGTCGCTCCTTACCAATTGAAATTTTTGCAACTCCTTCTCCATACTCTTCACTGTTGTGGAAGAACTAGCGGCCATGATTTCAAAAGAAATAGGGTTTCAAAGATGATAGATAGAATACCTCAGCAAATGTCAAAATTTTCACTTTTACTTGGGATAGCCAATGACACACTGTAGAAATCCTCGAAAGATCTTTGTAGAAATCAAGTTCACAAATGCTCCAATGCTCTGTAAAATTCTCAATCACAAGGTGAAAAATTAATGAACGACTCATTCCTTTATAGGCTTCAAAGGTCAAAAGTTAGGTTTGCAATAAATGTTTTTCCCATTAAGTGAGTGACAAACAACTATCCTCAGCCAACTCACAAAACACATCTATCTCTCGGTTGCAACCCATACCATCTCGACACATACTGAGGAGCTTGGTTTCAGTGTACAATAATATTGTTGCTTGATACCTATAGTGCATATTGACTTTGCTGGGTACATATCTCAAGAATATGTCCTGATGCATATTTACATATGCAGATATGGAATTTTACACCATTATATGTTAGGAACTGATAAAAGATATGAGATATAAGCACACTTCCTCACATACCATTTTTTCTTAATCAGAGATGGTGTGATCACCTGATCCATTGGATTGGGTGACCTTAGCTTCAGTCACTTCACTACTGCTCGGTTATGTTTTCCTTACTCATGTCTAGTTCATCTATGCTCTAATTTACTCAATAGTAGAAGCAGGTACTCTTGTCTTGCAATATTTCCTAGTGTGACCGATTTTTAGACAGTTATAGCAAAAAAGGCTTCCATTCATCCAACTCTTAGATTTTCCTCTGAAATGTGTCTTTACGCAATTTTCTGGAACATGCCCATACTCACCACAGTAATGACAACTATGCCATGTGTTGTAATCCCAATTGTAAGTGTTACCTCTCCTTGGTTCTTTTGCTTGTGTCTTTGATGTCCATTGTTGTTTGGCATTAGATCTGCAATCTTGTGCTTTATGTCCAAGTTTTTGACAGTTGTAACAATACCCATTGAATCTAGGTGTGGGAGGTGCATTATTTGCCTTTGCCCAACATTCATGTGCTTGATGTCCAAACTTATTAAAGTTAAAGCAATAACCATTGAACTTAGGTTTAGGATTGGACTTACCATTCTTGCTTTGACAAATGTTTTCTGTGTGTCTTAGTTTTCCACAGTGGTGGCATATAGGCTTGTTGTTCTTTGTCTTTGCATTCCTCTTCTCACCTATCTTAGATGATTCTCATTTTTTAGAATATGTTTGTTGTTTGATGTGACCTAATCCAGAAGAATCTTTAGATCTCCTTGATGCTTCCATCAGATTTTGAAAATGAGTCAAAGCTTCATTGGGTCTATTCAATCTTTCATTAAGTTCTTTCTCAGATCTCAATTCATCTTTCAATTGACTGTTCTCAGATCTTAGACTCACAATTTCCTTGTCTTTCCTACTGATCTCCTAATTTGCAAGTAGTAGTTAATTCACCATTTCAACCTGATTATTTGTCATCATTTGTACATCATGTGTCCTTTCATCAAGTCTGATAGTCATTATTCTTTTGTCTTCTTCAACCATATCTTTGTCATCTTCAACTTTCTGCTTTTGTTCCACTACTTCACATAGTCTTACTATTTGTGCTTCTTGTTCTCTCTTCAAGTTTCTAATTTCTTCACACAATGTATTGTTCCTTTCCAGTAGATCTAAAATTGCTACATTGCTCTTAGTAGAGTTTCCATTTTGAAATAGACTTGTAGTTTCTTCTTCCTAATAATGAGTGTCATTTATTTGTTTGCCCAAATCTTTCCTAGACATCAAGGACTTCCTTAATTCCTGTCTTGCTGTCTCAAGTTGATGTAATGCAAGCTGAATTTCAATCTTTTGATTCTCAATGACTTTACTACCCAATTTGTAAATCTCCATCTCCAGATCTGTACTCTCAAGTTGATTAAAACCTTTTATAGGAGAACTGATCTCTGATACCCATTGTTGGAAATATAATATTGGGAAAGCAAGATGCTGAGGGGGGGGGGGGGGGGTGAATCAGATCTTCAACATTTGTCACTTAAAACAAACTGATCCACAATCATGCATAATTGAAATTGATCTATCATCTAGTAGCATCCATGAAAGTAAATAAATAACATAATACATAGAATTTTGGTAACCCAGAAACCTAATAAGGTAAAACTGGGGTGGGGATAACACCCACAAAATCTTCACTACTGTAGCAATAAAGTGTGCCTGTTAGGGCTACAAAATTTGATCACAATATGTAATCTACCTGGTTAAAGGTCTGCTCGGTTAAGAGCTATAGATCATTACAATCTACCTTGTAAAAGGATTTAAAACTTACAACAAAGTAAGGACTTGGCCAAGAGATTTAGAAAGGTCTATTAGAACCACTATGTTAAGAGATTTCACCTGATACACTTGTTAGAATGTCTCAAGATCTGATCCTTCGATATGCACTCTGATGCTGATAATTGATCTCCTCTTTTCAATACCTTCTCTGATCTAATAATCTTATATATCTTTACTCTGGTGCTCACTGCTCTATTACTCTACTAGATCTATGCTTCCTCTCTCAAAAAAACCCTATGCACATCTCTCATGTATGCATACACCTTCTATCACTTTTCTATAATGTTAGGGAAAGAAGCAATCTTAATATACTTTACGGATCGGGCAATTAGATCTAGATCAATGATCAGGATCAAATTCTTATGCCACGTGGACATTCCAATTTTCTGATTGGATCCATTCCAAGTAGTGGGATCAAATAATTAAATGCATAATTATACCATTGAAAACATTAAATGCTTAGATAAGTCAGCCCAAAATAGTTTACCTCGAAATTGGTGTCAATCCTGACATAGAAAACAAAACTGTCTTGCTCGACACACAAAGACTCTGTCGCTCGACATGGACTGAACTTGGCAACCGTGTGAATCAGCAACCATTATTTGCTTGGAAATGACTATGCCAGATAGCTCGGTTGCAGTGATGACCAGCTAAAACTGCCTAGATAAATGACTAAGTGTGGGACACTAACAATCAACAAAACTTAGAGATCAACACATATTGCATCATTAAAACTTAACCATATAGATAATCTATATTAACTTGATGACATGTAACTGATTGAATGTTTGAAGATGTTAAGTTGATGATCATGCAAGGCGTTAAATCAGTTAATTTATTGTATTGTCATTGATGTCAACTTGATATAATCTGTATGATCATGGAAATACTGCCAAAGACTTCAAAGAACCATTGAATCAAGGCTATGCTTTCAGTAATGCATATAAGTCAAGTATTCACAAAGTGACTATATACATCGATGGACAAAGTAAAAGAGCAAAGTCACAGTGTTACCCAATGAGCAAATGTACAACATTACCAAAGAGCAAAGTCACAGTGTTTCCCGATGAGCAAAGCATAGTGTAACCCGATGAACAAAATTACAGTGTTTTCGGATGGACGGAGTTCCTGAAGACAACTGAAGTCACACCGACGGAATAGTTAGTTATCACCGATGACTAACTGAAGTATTGACTGATAGAATAGAGAGTTTAGAAATGACAAAATTCAAAGCTATCAAGAGCTATATACAGAGTTAACTAAAACTTATCATTGTTTTAATCATCCAGATAAAACTGGATATAAGTAATTGATTTAAAGATGATTTGTCCAGTTGGCAAGAAGATCTCAATGAGATAAAACTAGAGTTTTGCTTTAAATCTATTGGCAAGAATTGTGGAACACACCAAGATCAAGAAAGCCAAGAAAAGGTAAAATCACGTGTCTATAAAAAGACAAAACCAATTCATTACGAACTGTGGGGCAAAGAAGAGAAAAGAGGAAAGATGCTAAAGATAATCGGAAGGAGAAGAAAGTCTTCATTCAGTCCTGATCAAAAAGCTAAGGAAAGAGATAGATTCTATAGACACTGATGAATAGTGAGACAACATCACAGAGAAGAACAGTGTGGAGCAAAGATATTAATTTATGACATGGATCAGAGAGGTAATGCACTTACAATAGATCTAAAAATTTGCAATTCAAGTTGTATGTGTGAATATATCACTTTACTATTTTATTTTAACCATTGAAGCATCATGTCTCTTAATCGAGCAGGACTTAATAGTATTCTATAATTGAGATACATCCCAAGGAGTATCAAAAAGTTTGGTCATACAAAGTAGCATTGGATATGCCCGATACCTATTGATTGGCCAAGTGAGTGTTTGATCAAGGATGGTAGCATTAGATGCTAGATACTAAGCGACAAACTATCTTTCTAAATCCTCTAACAAGGTCACACCTAACAGTGTGTTTGTAACCTTTAACAAGGTTGGCTCCTAACATAGCTCACTTCAGAAGAGTGAAAATTTGGGGTACCGGTCCAGTGGGTTTTCCCTTAACAAGGTTTCCACGTTAAAAATCCATGTGTTATATGTTTATGATTCATTTCTTTATAGTTTTACATTTCAAATATGCAATTCTGGATTGATCGGTATACTCTGCTTATTTACTGTGTTTCGGTAAATGAATAACATCTTATCGGTAAACATACAGAAGAAGGTTTAGCAAAGCAATCTGACAAGTAGTAAATTGATATAAGTATTTCAAGGCATTCATCTTGTAGGACAAAAGATAACTAGAAGCATAATTTGTGGTTATGAGTTTTAAGGGTTGATTTTAGGATTAATTTTTGAGGGCACTGATTCACCCCCCCTCTCAGTTATTACTAACAATTGGTATCAAAGCTTGTGTGCTTAGAAGGAAGGTTTCAATATCCAAGCTAAAGATCATGAGATGAATAGATGAGATGTGCCCAAGTTGAACAAAGACAATTTTGCTTCATGGAAGAGCATAATAAGACTCCACTTATCAGGTATTGGAAATGATGTTACTCAATACTTAGATACTGAATATGTGTTGCCCACAGGTGCACTCATAGTTTAAAAAATGAGAGAGAAGCATGAGCACAATTGCATGATGATAGAGCTTTCTTCCTCACTCTCCAATGCTGAATTTGAAGATGTCAAAACCTACAAGAATGCAAAGCATATGTGGAACAAGTTGATGCTTGTACATGGTGGTGACAAAAATGTTTTGAGAGCCAAGGCAAAAATCCTTAGAGGAAAGTTTGATGATCTCAAAATGAAAGAAGGTGAAAACATCACATAGTAAAACACAAGAATCAAAGAAGTAGTCAATTCTATTAGAGGAGTTGGAAGTATACTAGAAGAAGATATAGTGGTAAGAAAAATTCTAAGAACCTTATTGCCTACTTATGCTATTAAAGTATCTGCCATACAAGAAATGAGAGCAGTAGAAAATAACAATGTTACTCTAGATAGTTTGATTAGAAGACTGATTTCATTTGAGATGAATAACTTTGATAGTAGTGTCTTACCAAACATAGAGTCTGCATTCAAAAATTCTATGAGAATAAGTAAATTGAGTCATAAAAACACTATGACAAAAGATAGTGATAGTGAAAGTGAAGAAGATGATCTTGATGAAATTGAATCACTTATGACTAGAAGAATGCAAAGAGGCAAAGATAAATACAAAGGTAAATTACCACTTGTTTGTTTTAATTGTAAATAAATTGGACACTTTGCTGCAAGATGTCCTAACAGAAGAAAATATGACAGATCATTTGAGAAGAAGTCTGACAGAGGTGATTACAGAATCTACCAATAATTATGTTAGCACTTTTTCTTGTATCTCAACCTTAAACTGATTATATTTGAATGAAAACTCCTTTTGACCAGAGAAAGGCTAATTGCTAAGGATTGGATAATATCCTTCTTCGTTTTTGAGCTCCACATACTCAGGCAGGTATTACCTAGATAGTTCACTATGTTTCAAGTAAACCTCAAATGGTGGATTGGGTCTT
>MU224675.1:2521744-2542096 GCA_018584345.1 Thuja plicata | reverse complement strand
CCTGTCACCTCTCCCAGTTCAGCATTATGGGGGGGTTCACCTGTTGGTTCTATTACTTCCTGGTTCGATTGATCAGCTCTTCAGACACTTGTCTTCTCTACCTGATCATGCTCTTTAGTGGGGGTTCTAGCAGTATCTTCTGACAGAGTTTTCAGACATACTTCGGAGATGCTTCTTGCTCTTTTCTTGTTCCTTTCTCTGGGACACCTTTTTCTCTAGATTGAAGGTTTTCTTCATCTAGTTTGCTTTTTTGTTTGGGTACTTGATCAGGCCTTGTTTCCGGGACCCATCTTTCCTTCTTTCTGTAGTAGTTTAGCTTTTTTGCTTCTCTCTAAGTTACACTTAAGGGGGGGTGTTAGAGTAGTCGAGTATTGCTAATAATTAAATCAGTTAATTATTAGTTATCTACTCTTAGCTTAAGTTAGACTTAGGAAGTTTCTATTTCCTAGTTGTTTCCCTTTTAGAGTTTCGTGATTCCTTTATAAGGAATCACCTCTTTGTAATTCGGATAGAGTTTTGTATTCAATATTGTTGTTAATAGAAATTATTCTTTTCAACATGGATATCTCTTCTCTCTCATTTTGGCCTCCTACCTGTCTGTTTTTGCTCTACAGGGAGCATACGGGGGTATTTTTCTGACTTCTATATACTATCGAAAATCTCTTTCCGAGCTCTTTCCGATGATGGAGGTTAGGATTTTTGGTTCCACCGTTTTGATAGTGTTTTTTGTTGTTGAAGTCTGATGTTTTGTTTTGCCTTCCGGGAGTCATATCTGGCTCATCCGGACTCCTTTTTCGGCAAATGAGATATTGTCAGAAAGCTGATTCAGTGTACTATTCAGTGGCAGAGGTATTTCTTCTAGATTCTTCTCTAGGTTTTTACTCCTCTGTGTTTGGCAGTTTATGCCCTCTGGTGGTTTGCTTGGTTCTACAGGTCTGGGGATCTCTTCTTCTAGTTTCATAGTTCACTCTTCTTTCTGACTTCTGAGCTTGCATGCTCTTCTGTTGCATCTTTGTTCTGTAAACGCACTGAGATAAAGTGCCTTCTTCTGCATTCTTGGATCTTGTACACCTTGTTCAGTTGATGTACTCGCACTGTGTTATAAAGTGCCATGGGGGGATTATGATGCATTTGCCACTTTAGGCGCATCCACTTTTGTCAAGTGAGCATACCTTCCATGACATTAGCCCATGTAGTCTGTGTTTGTGACACCGCCCTTTATCCAGTGTGTGTGCTTCTGTTGCACTGTTGGTGTTCCTGGTTCTTCTTCTGCAAATGTTTCTGGCATTGCATTTCAGTGTTCCTGTCACCTCTCCCAGTTCAGCATTATGGGGGGGTTCACCTGTTGGTTCTATTACTTCCTGGTTCGATTGATCAGCTCTTCAGACACTTGTCTTCTCTACCTGATCATGCTCTTTAGTGGGGGTTCCAGCAGTATCTTCTGACAGAGTTTTCAGACATGCTTCGGAGATGCTTTTTGCTCTTTTCTTGTTCCTTTCTCAAGGACACCTTTTTCTCTAGATTGAAGGTTTTCTTCATCTAGTTTACTTTCTTGTTTGGGTACCTGATCAGGCCTTGTTGCCGGGACCCATCTTTCCTGCTTTCTGCAGTAGTTTAGCTTTTTTGCTTCTCCCTAAGTTACACTTAAGGGGGGGTGTTAGAGTAGTCGAGTATTGATAATAATTAAATCAGTTAATTATTAGTTATCTACTCTTAGCTTAAGTTAGACTTAGGAAGTTTCTATTTCCTAGTTGTTTCCCTTTTAGGGTTTTGTGATTCCTTTATAAGGAATCACCTCTTTGTAATTCGGATAGAGTTTTGTATTCAATATTGTTGTTAATAGAAATTATTCTTTTCAACATGGATATCTCTTCTCTCTCATTTTGGCCGCCATAGCTGAATCCTTCTATCTTCTGTCTTTTGCTTCTGTTTATGTAATAGCTATGCATGCAGGTGTTCTTGGGAAGATTGCAGTTTAGCAATCCTAACACTATTGACTAGCCAAGTGAGTGTTTGATCAAGGATGGTAGCATTAGATGCTAGATACTAAGTGACAAACTATATTTCTAAATCCTCTAACAATGTCACACCTAACAGTGTGTTTGTAACCTTTAACAAGGTTGGATCCTAACAGAGCTCACTTCAGAAGAGTAAAAATTTGGGGTACCAGTCCCAGTGGTTTTTCCCTTAATAGGGTTTCCATGTTAAAAATCCATGTGTTATGTGTTTATGATTCATTTCTTTATAGTTTTACATTTCACATATGCAATTCTAGATTGATTGGTATACTCTGTTTATTTACCGTGTTTCAGTAAATGAATGACTGATTGATTGGTATACTCTGCTTATTTACCATGTTTCAGTAAATGAATGACTACTTATCAGTAAACATACAGAAGGAGGTTTAGCAAAGCAATTCGACAAGTAGTAAATTGCTATAAGTATTTCAAGGCATTCATCTTGTAGGAGAGAAGATAACTAGAGGCATAATTTTTGGTTATAAGTTTTGAGGGGTGATTTAAGGATTAATTTTTGAGGCCACTGATTCACCCCCCCTCTCAGTTATTACTAACATAACTAACATAAGGAATTACCTAAGTAGGTATAAATTAAACTCAGAATGTTGAATAAAATAGTATGGGATCTTACAGATCCTCAAACAATAACATGTATTCAAATAGTCCAAGTGTTTAAAAAATAGTATCAACTAAAATCATGATATTGGAAAAATAGTGCTAAGTTATCATGGGATGGGGTAGGCCTCACCCAAAATATTAGGACAACATATGGTTTGAGGTAGATACCGACATATGTATAATTAAGGCTGTTGAGCCTAGGACTACATGGTTACAACCTATGGGTTCTAGGATGTGTTAGTGTAGACCTTATGGCAAGACATATTGTCAATTAGTGTCAAAACACTTAGTCATCTAGTGTTGACCGAGCTAGAAAGCATTATGCAAGTCTCGAGTGATCAATGTTGCCTGAGTGATCAAAATTTCCCGAGTGACCAGCATCGCCTAAGTGATCAGTATGACTCGAGTGATTTTTAGTATCACCCGAGTGGCATTTTATCACCTGAATAGACTTCTGGACCTGAGTGACAGTTTGAAGCCTACCTTGCATATATTATTAAATATCATTTTGTTTATTGCAATCTGACTTGTAGAGTTATTTGTTTGGATAAGATATATATGTAAGATAGTTTGTTTTATCCAAAATGTAATGAATGGAATGAAATGTATGTATATGTATAAGTGTAAGATATGCGAATGGCAGTTTGATTAAAGAGAAAAAGTATTCAGGATAGCAGAGTCTCATCTATCAAATTTAGGTGATCAGTTATATTCAGAAGGATCTCATTCAACAATCATAGTTGCACATAGTAGATCATCAACTGGTTCATTCTCATAGGTGGATCAGTAAAATCGTTTAACAAGGTGGACCTAATAGTCCTTTCTCTAAATCTTTTAACAGAGTTGCATTACTTATTGTATTGTACAAAATCCTTTAACAAGGTGGACCTAACAGTCCTTTCTATGCTCCTAACAAGGTAGACCATCAGAAGTGGTCATTGTAAGCTCTACCAGGCTAAATTTATATTGCAGTACTAAATCTTGTGGGTATCATCCCCACCCCAGTTTTAATTTCTTTTGGAAGGTTTTTGGGTAACAAAATATTGTGTTATGTGTTGTGTATGATTCTTTACTTTCAAGTTATATGCATGCAATCAAATAAGTTAATCTAATTGTGGATTAAAAGGATTAAGTTTTATTGGTTCCTGATTCATCCCCCCCTCAGTGACTGGGCACATCATATATTTCCAACAGTTAGTTCCTTTTCTTGCTCACACATAAAATACTTGCAGTAAGCTTGCTCTATTGTCACATACACTGATCAAGCAAGAAATAGAAGAACAAAAACAAGGTTCTTACACCCTCTACACTTTGAGTTCCACAAACTTAGGTGGGTTTACCCTTTTTACTTATAATAATCAAATCACAACATTATTCCAGCAAATCCATAATGGAATTATAGATCCTAACCTCTGTAACATTCATTTGACAGACTAGAAACATAATGACAAAGACCAATTTAGTAGTGATAGTAACCCGCTCCACATGAATAACATACCAGTGTTTTATCCTAAGGCATGGAGTCACTCTGAATATTCATAACCATTTGTCATAAACAAAAACTTAGAAACACCTATAAATATGAAAAGGAAGATAGATAGACCTTGTATATCAACCCTCACACATATGTTGAAATAATCATCAAATTCATAACCAACCCCAAGTTTCACTGAAATTATCCTAAGGAAATTTAATATTTCCTTGAAAGAAACCCTAAGACAACTTCACAATTTTCCTGACAAACATATAAATTGAACAATCCTTAATTACCCAATTTAAGAAAAACTCAGAATACAGAAATAAAGAAAACTGCTCATCATAAGTCTAGAAATTGTTGATGGATTTGTATTTGTATTCATATCAAAATAGAGTCATTACATTCAACAATATACTTCAAAATCCTTCTCAAAATATTGGTCCCAAACCAAAGTTTATACAATACAATTGTACTTCAAACAAAAAATGGCTATCCTTTTCCCAGTAGTCTTAGAATCCTTTTATAGCTAAGGATGCAACAAGCTTCAAACTACATGGGAAGATTACAAAACTTGAAACAACTTAATTACAACAAAATAACCACTTTAAAAAATAAAACACGGGTGGAAAAAGATCAGCAAAGTCAAACATAAGTTGTTATTTCTATGAAGATATCTTCTCATCCTTTTAGCTTAGCCTCCCACCTATTCACCTCCTTGTCGGTGAGCCAACTAAAAGTTTTTTCTCGCTCTAGCTCGGCCAAGGCTTCTGTCCACCTGGCATCTATGATCATCTTTGCCTCAGCAAGAAATTTTGTCATGTCCACCTCAATCTTGAACAAGCTATCAATTTAATTTATTGCAGTAACCCACGTCTATATCCTTTTCTAAGTGTTTATTGAAATCTTCAACCTTACATATTTCATCAAATTCTTTCTTCCATTCTTCCTATGGCTTTAGAACACTAGCATCATCATAAATTTTGGGAATGAGTGTAGGGCACTGATCACCAAACAACTGTAACTTATTATTTATCAACTCATCTTTTCCATTGAAGAAAGCATAAGAAGTATTCATCTCATTTATCATCTCAGTGGTTTTTGTGACCTTGTCAAGGAATTCAATAGGTATCGGGCATATCCACATAACACGTGGATATGTATGGCAAGAATTAAAGAAACATCATTATCATTTTTCTCCTTTAAGGGATCTTTTGTCTGGCCTTCCTCTAGTGCTAAATCACCCTGTGTCTCTATTGATGCATCTACTTTGTCTGTTATGGACACATGGGGGATTTTGTCTATTTTTCCTACAATTCTTTCTTCAACTTCCCTATTTGCTCTTCCAATGCAATTTGATAATGGTTCCAAGAATTAACTTAATACATAGATCATTTCTGACATGACTAAATTAACATGAAATTTGAAGGTGGATGTGGTGCCCCTACACCATACTCCTGAGTTTTAAAGTTTTCCATGTCCCATGGAAATGCCTTGGTGAGACTGCAAATGAATCTTTGGCCTCCTTGTCTTCAGTGCTGCATCGACGCCTCTGCTGCTTCCTCTTCTACTATCAACTGACTCCCATCTATGGAGTTATGATGGTCGCTTGCAAGGTGCTTCTCCATTCTATAGTCCAATCCTCCATGCTTCTATAACAACCTTTTTCCCTCACCTGGGAGTCCTTCATGCCTCTCTCCCCAGTCTATCGGTGACACACAAGACCATCCCATGGCCGTTGGTAGACCTCCCCGTCCACCCATTTACAACTGAATGAACCGGTACCAAATTTGCAACCATAAAAATTTGTAACAAGAACCAAAATAATAATGATAATGCCTCCTAGTGTAGATCCAATCCACACACTTAGAACCTTCTGGGATTTGATACCATTTTGATGAAGAGGAAATCGATGCGGTTTTCAAATCTACATATCTTCCTATCATTCTTTACAAAATTTGATTAGAGGCTCTCTACCTTTCAATATTCCAACAGAGATAATAATAACAATGCCAATCTTAACAATATAATGACATTAACTGCATATTCTACTATATAGTAAAACGCTGAATCTAATTCACCAAATCAATATATCAACTTGATATCACTTCAAATAATAATATATGCTTCGTGATAATGTTCTCTTCACTTCAAACTCACCATTAATCCTTTTATATTCATTGATCCATACTTCGCTGGTCTATTGCAGCATATTCTTGTACATGTATGATATGTCGCCACCTTTCTTCTCAAGAAGACCGAGCACCGGATCGCCACCTTTTCTCTATTTCCATATACTGTGCTCAAACCATAATTTTTTTTTCCAGTTACCATAGAAATGAGGTTTAGTAACATCCGTCCATTCAATTATAAATTTCTTTGCAATGCAAATCCATCTCTCTCGGGTCTTTCTCCATGACGACTGTCAAATAGATCTCTCGGGCTCCATGCAGCATAACAACTCCGTCACCCTATCATTAAACATTTTGATACATTTGAAATCCACACCAAAATAGTATGACGATTCTTGAGACCGTTACAAACTCAAACATCATCATGACTCCACAAGTAGGGTTTAATTACATTTTTTGCTAAATACACGACTATTATAAAGCCTGAAGCATAAACTAAATGGTTTATTAAATATCACTGTTAACAACCCAAGGAACTCGATAAGTAAACTAGATTGGACTTATTAATGTTGCCTTTCAAAGACTTAATACATTTCTCTGCTAATCTCTATCAAAATCCCGCAAACATAGAAGCATATAGAACTCTAATAACAACAAAATCCCACAACCTGATTCATGAACAATAATAAACTCTTTAACCAATCGGAAACCAGAGAACACATAGAATCAAATTCAAAATCCCATTACATCTAAGACTTAAGTCTGCAAATTACAAATGAATGGCTCTTTGGCTGCCGCCAGAGAGCCATTTGGATTTTCCTACAATCTTTCCTCTCTATTCACCCGTAACTAATTCTCCCCAAGATCAGCTACTCGATTATAATAATGTCTATTTAAAGACAAAGCTTTCTATAGTTACAAACTGTTCAACTACCCAAGTCTCTTCGTATTCTTATGCAAATTTCTGGTTACAAATTGTTATATAATGCCTTTTTTCGCATATAATGCAATTTGATAATGGTTCCAAGAATTAACTTAATACATAGATAATTTTTGACATGACTAAAATAACATGAAATTCAAAGGTGGATGTGGTGCCCCTGCACTATACTCCCAAGTTTTAAAATTTTCCATGTCCCATGGAAATGCCTTGGTGAGACTGCAAATGAATCTTTGGTCTCCTTGTCTTCAGTGCTGCATCGACGCCTCTAATTATTCCTCTTCGACTGTCAACTGACTCCCATCTATGGAGTTATGTTGGTCTCCTGCAAGGTTCTTCTCCATTCTATAGTCCACTCCTCCATGCTGCTATAACAACCTTTGGACTTCACCGGGGAGTCCTTCATGCCTCTCTCACCAGTTTATCAGCGACACACAAGACCATCCCATGGCCTTTGGTAGACCTTGCTATCCACCCATTTGCAGTTGAATGAACTGGCACCAAATCTGCAACCATAAAACTTTGTACCAAGAACCAAAACAATAATGATAATGCTTCCTAGTGTAGATCCAATCCACACACTTAGAACCTTCTGAGCTTTGATACCATTTTGATGCAGAGGAAATCGATGAGGTTTTCAAATCTACATATCTTCCTATCATTCTTTACAAAATTTGATTAGAGGCTCTCTACCTTTCAATATTCCAACAGAGATAATAATAACAATGCCAATCTTAACAATATAACGACATTAACTGCATATTCTACTATATAGTAAAATGCTGAATCTAATTCACCAAATCAATATATCAACTTGATATCACTTCAAATAATAATATAGGCTTTGTGATAATGTTCTCTTCACTTCAAACTCACCATTAATCCTTTTATATTCACTGATCCATACCTCGCTGGTCTGTCACAACATATTCTTGTGCATGTATGATATGTCGCCACCTTTCTTCTCAAGAAGATCAAGCACCGGATCACCATCTTTTCTCTATTTCCATATGCCATGCTCAAACCATAATGTTTTTTGCCAGTTACCATCGGAATGAGGTTTAGTAACATTCGTCCCTTCAATTATAAATTTCTCTGCAATGCAAATCCATCTCTCTTGGGTCTTTCTCCATGACGACTATCAAATAGATCTCTCAGGATCCACGTAGCATAAAAAATCCACCACCCTATCATTAAATGTTTTGATACATTCAAAATATACACCAAAATATTATGACGGTTCTTGAGACTGTTAAAAACTCAAACATCATCATGAATCCACAAGCGGGGTTTAATTACATTCTCTGCTAAATACATGGCTGTTATAAAGCCCGAAGCATAAACAAAATAGTTTATTAAATATCCTTGTTAACAACCCAAGGAACCCAATAAGTAAACTAGATTGGACTTATTATTGTCGCCTTTCAAAGACTTAATACATTTCTCTGTTAAGCTTTATCAAAATCCCGCAAACATAGAAGCATATAGAACTCTAATAACAACAAAATCCCACAACCCGATTCATGAACAATAATAAACTCTTTAACCAATCTGAAACTAGAGAACATATAGAATCAAATTCAAAATCCCATTACATCTAAGACTTAAGTCTGCAAATTACAAATGAATGGCTCTCTGGCTTTCGCCAGAGAGCCATTTGGATTTTCCTATAATATTTCCTCTCTATTCACTCATAAATAATTCTCCCCAAGATCATCTACTCGATTACAATAATGTCTATTTAAAGAAAAATATTTTGACAGTTACAAACCATTCAACTAACCAAGTCTCTTCGTATTCTTATACAGATTTTTGGTTACAAATTGTTATAAAATACCTTTTTTGCATACAATGCAATTTGATAATGGTTCCTAAAATTAACTTAATACATAGATCATTTTTGACATGACTAAAATAACATGAAATTCAAAGGTAGATGTGGTGCCCCTGCACCATACTTTTGAGTTTTAATGTTTTCCATGTCCCATGGAAATGCCTTGGTGAGACTACAAATGAATCTTTGGCCTCCTTGTCTTCAGCGCTGCATTGACGCCAGGGAAAACTTTAGTGGTGAATATTCGCTATTTGGCAAATCTCTCATGTCAAAGACCTAAAATTTGGCAAATATAATGCGTATATCATGTGGGTCATGTCACCTGAACTTTATAGATTTGGGTCAAATTCCTGGGCCCATCGCCTATCGGATTATGTAATTTTATCCTTTTCTTTCATAATATCGCCAACTGAATCTAATTTTTGGATATAGTCGATTGAAAAAAATTGCCTACAATTTCCAAAGATTATCATAATTAACAAGCATATTCACCAATATGTGGTCAAAATTTACGGTTAGGGTATGGGTTACGTATATATAATTGACATGTGTCTCTATTTCAGAGACTTTCTATGGACTTTATGTCTTTTAAAACTTTGGCCCGAAAAATATTTGACATGTGTGACATGTCTCTATTCTGGAGACTTTTGGTAGAATCTTGTGTCCTTTAAGAATTTGGCCTGAAATAGAACTCACGCCATTGATTTTGGATCATCCTATGGTTATTAAAAATAGTGTTAGTTCATGTCAGACAATATAAAATGAACTCAGGGTTTCTTAAAAAACTAATAAAAGCCATTTGAGCTTTCGGGGGTGCTTCCCCTTGACGCGCTACCCTTGGAACCTGCAAAGGTGCTTCCCCTTGACCCCATCTTGGGGGCATTGCCCCTAAACCCCCATTGAATAATTTGTGGGGTAATTGCACCGATAAAATGGGAAAATTTATCCTTCGAGTCTGATAAACTGATTTTCTTGAATAATGAAACATTCGCCAGAATTTTACAAAATTTTTGTATGATTGAAAAAAAATTGCCAGTGTAATTAATATTTTATCCTTTCAAATTTAAAAAAATTGCCAATAATATTATTTTTTTCCTCCTAAAATAGTTTATGATTCGCCAAGGTTTTACATATTTTCCTAAGGGGGGGTTTCTTAAAGTTATCCCTGATCGACGCCTCTGCTACTTCCTCTTCTACTGTCAACTGACTCCCATCTATGGAGTTATGCTGGTCGCCTGCAAGGCACTTCTCCATTCTATAGTCCACTCCTCCATGCTTCTATAACAACCTTTGTCCCTCACCTGGGAATCCTTCATGCCTCTCTCCCTAGTCTATCGGTGACACACAAGACCATCCCATGGCCTTTGATAGACCTCCCTATCCACCCATTTGTAGCTGTATGAATCGGAACCAAATTTGCAACCATAAAACTTTGTAACAAGAACCAAAATGATAATGATAATGCCGCTTGGTGTAGATCCAATCCACACGCTTAAAACCTTTTGAGCTCTAATACCATTCTGATGAAGAGGAAATCGATACGGTCTTCAAATTTGCATATCTTCCTATCATTCTTTACAAAATCTAATTAGAGGCTCTCTACCTTTCAATATTCCAACAGAGACAATAATAACAATTCCAATCTTAACAATATAATGACATTAACTGCATATTCTACTCCACAGTAAAACACTGAATCCAATTCACCAAATTAATATATCAACTCGATATCACTTCAAATAATAATATAGGCTTCATGATAATGTTCTCTTCACTTCAAATTCACCATTAATACTTTTATATTCACTGATCCATACCTTGCTGGTCTGTAATAGCATATTCTTGTGTATGTATGATATGCCACCACCTTTCTTCTTAAGAAGACCGAGCACCGGATCGCCATCTTTTCTCTATTTCCATATGGCGTGCTCAAACCATAATGTTTTTTGCTAGTTACCATAGAAATAAGGTTTAGTAACATTTGACCATTCAATTATAAATTTCTCTGCAATGCAAATCCCTCTCTCTGGTCTTTCTCCATGACGACTGTCAAATAGATCTCTCAGGCTCCACGTAGCATAACAACTCCGCCACCCTGTTATTAAATTTTTTGATACATTCGAAATCCACACCAAAATAGTATGACGGTTCTTGAGACCGTTACGAACTCAAACATCATCATGACTCCACAAGCGGGGTTTAATTACATTCTCTGCTAAATACATGGCTTTTATAAAGCCTGAAGCATAAACGAAATGGTTTATTAAATATCGCTGTTAACAACCCAAGGAACCCGATAAGTAAACCAGACTGGACTTATTAATGTCACCTTTCAATGACTTAATAAGTTTCTCTATTAAGCTCTATCAAAATCCCGCAAACATAGAAGCATATAGAACTTTAATAACAACAAAATCTCACAACCCGATTCATGAACAATAATAAACTCTTTAACCAAACTAAAACTAGAGAACATATAGAATCAAATTCAAAATCCCATTACATCTAAGACTTAAGTCTGCAAATTACAAATGAATGGCTCTCTGGCTGCCTCCATAGAGCCATTTGGAAATATAGTTTCTTGAGGGTGAATCCTTGATGAGTTGACTAGCATACACATAAACTTGCTAGACTGTTGAACACCATCTTTTGTTGTAACACTGCCTTTTCTTGTGGTTCACAATAAGACACACACACCTTACTGGGCAAATTAATTTCACTCCTTGTTTTTGTTTTTGTTAGTGATATGTCTCTTGTCATTATTTTTATGTTAAGATGGACTCAATTCTGTTGGGGGCTTTATGGATTTCTTGTCTCCTTAGTCGTGATGAGATTATCTTATGTATTTTGATCTACTTTACCAAGACTTTGAGTTAGGCTCACACTCCCGCTAAAGTGGGGGATAAATGTATCATCTTAAAATGGAAGAACACATGTTAATACATGTTTATCCCTCCTTATTAGGATGCTTTGGACCTAATTTAAATACCTTTATGGACCCATGGATGTACCTTTGCTTTGTCCTAGATTAGGGCCCTATTTTTTGCCCTTTATCGCTGTTCTTTTCTCTATCCCCAAGACCCCGGACCATCCCCCGATGGACTCAACCATTAGGGGGTAGGCCATGGTCAACCTATCCCTTTAGGGGTAGGCCAAGGTAAGTCTATCCCATGGGATGAGGCTGAGGTCAACCTCCCCCCGAGTTTAGGCACCTCGACATTCTAGGCCCTTCTCGGGTTTCCAAATTCTTTTCCCACCTTTCAATAATTCAACATTTCAAGATCTTTTGAATTCAAGGATCTTTGAATGAGATTTGAAGGATTTAATTGGAGGAATTCTCACCATCTTTCCATGTTAATGTATATTCCTTTCAAGATAGTAGAGTTGGCTATCAAGGAAGGGTTTGTTCATCCATTCTTCATTTGCATTTGCATATCCAATTTGAGCATATGAGTACATCTAAATCCATAGATCCATGACTTGGTGTGATTGAGCTATTAAATTTGATAATATATCCTACATTCCTAGAAGATTCAACAAAATTGAGCACTTCTACATCCTTATGGATTAAAGATCTGGATCCTCTGTGAGGGTTTCTACAAGTAAGTTAAATTTCCACATTCACTTTGATTTTACATACATTTACATTTAAGGTTAATTCCTAAATTAGGGCTTGACTGAGGAAAACCCCTCCCCAACAAAAAAAAACATTTTTCCCTTGAAAATTTAGGTATACAAACTTGCAGATTCAGATTTAGAGCCATAAAAAATAGTTAACTATCACAGATCTAGATTCTGGAAAAGCTTGCAGAGTAGGTGGATTCTGACCTCGGATTATTCTATTGGAATTGGTTCAGTGAAAGGTGTTGAAATTCATGTTTTGTCTTTGATGTCAACATATGTTTTAGTTGAAGTCTTAGTTAGACTGGTTATCATTGGTACAATGAAGATTGACAAAAGTGTATGTACACTAGTTGGATGTTTCAGAGTATGCGAAGGTGAGGATGTGTACAGGGATGAGAAGTGATCTTATATCTAAGGTCGCTTGGCATGATATTACTATTGACATTAGTTACAGTTGTTTTAGTGAAAACTAGGTACAAGAAAATGATAGTGAATTATGACAGAGTTGGTCTCAGTATTTTTTAGTCAACTTGGATGCAAGCACAAGCTGTGGTCTGCAAGCTTAAGGCATGGTAAAAGACAAGTTGGATAATGTTACTTATGATTTGGGTTGTTGTATTATTGGTGACATCATCTGAAGTGTGTGATCTTGCAAAGATCTATTTATGACCGACTACAATTGTATAATGTATCTAGAAGATGACGAGCATTAATTTTAGATCTTGGAGTATATTTGATGAATTGTAATTTATGTTTACTTGTGTAAGGTACCATGTGTATCTTAGCAAGGCTCTATTTGGTTTTTTCTATATTGGGGAAGTCTTAATAGGCTGACATTATTGTTTATTGTAAACTTGTATAAAGAAGAGATCTTTCTTGGTAAGAGAATATGGATGAGATGTGGAAGTTGTGAGCTTGTATTTGTGGAGTCTGTTGGATGTAGAGCTTAGAAAGTAATTGATGAACTTCATTGGAATTGTTTAAGTAAAGCTAGTTTCTATCAGTCAGTTCACTGGATATTATATCTTTGTATATCTATATCTTAGACAATGAGTCCTGAAGGTGGATTTAACCTTCTTTAGGCAGTGTGCCTGGGTAGTGAGCTTGTTATTTCTCTTGATTCCTAACAGGGTATTTCCTTTAACATGGAATGTGTACTGTATGTAATAATTAAATGCTAACAGGGCTAAATATCCTAATAGGGTATTTCCTTTAACATGGAATGTGTACTGTATGTAATAATTACCTGCTAACAGGGCTAAATATCCTAACAGGGATACTATAATTTTAGTGCATTATTTATGGGTGCTAATTCACTCCGGGTTTTTTTTTTTTTTTTCTTTCCCTTAACAAGATTTCCTAGACAATAATTTCTTGTGTTATGGTGTTGTATTTTATGTGTTCAAATTTGCACTGAGTATTTGGTTTATAAAGTTTAAAGTTTAAATTATTTGGCTCACAAATGATTCACCCCCCCTTAGTTGTGCTGGTGGACTATTATTGCTAACAATTGGTATCAGAGCTTCTAGTCCTCTAAGAGAAAGCTTAAAAACTTGAGGTGATCTTGAAGATGACATTCTATAGGAAGGAAAGTCTGAAGTTTGTTATCCTAAAATTTTTGATAGTTGGAAGAACAAGATAAGAACTCATTTGCTGTGTTTGGGAATTGACTACTTGATAATTACAAAGAAAGATGAGCAATTCAAGCCTAAAGATGAATTAGAAAATTCTACTGAAGATGAGAAGAAATTGTTTTTTATAACATGGTTTCAAGAGAAGTACTGATTAGTTCACTCTCTGAAGGTGAATTCACTGAGGTTAAAGATTTAGATTATGTACATAAAATTTGCTCAAGATTAGAGGCACTATATGAAGGGGATAAGTTTAATAAGCAGGTAAAGTTGCAAAATTGGAAGACAAAGATAGAAACCTTGAGAATGAGAGATGATGAGAATGTTAGAGCATATGTACAGAGGGTTACTAAGGTTGTTATAGGTATTAGAAACTCTGGAGGCACCTATAGTGAGGAAGAAGTGATCATAAATATTCTTAGATCTTTGACACCTGTTTAAAGAACTAAAGTGCAAGCGATAGAAGAGATCATACCTTTCATGATGAACTTCAACAAAGAGATGTTGATTGCAAATTTAACTACCTTTGAGGCCACAAATCTGAGAGATTCATTACCTAAGACATAATCAACATTCAATTTGACTATGCATAGTGGAAAAAATACTTTATCAGGTCTTGCGAGCACCAGCAGAAGTGATTTGTATGAAGAGCTTGGTGAATATGCTAATTATTGGGAAAATATACAGGAAGAAGAGAGGAAGTTAGATGAAAATATGGCCCTGATTGCAAGAAGAGAAAAGAGAGGTAATGGTAAGTTTGAAGGAAAGATACCTCTGAAATGTTTTTCATGCAATAAGATAGGTCATTTTGTATTTAGATGTCCTACAAGGGTTCCTAACCATAAACCTAAGTTTCATAGACTTAATTTTTCAAAGGATAAGGAATGTTACTATGCTAGTGAAGGTGTGTTTGATGATGATGATGTGGGTTATGATGAAATTAGATTTATTTATATTAAATATGACAAGCCTATTCATGAAGAGAAATCCCTTGTTTCACATGTTGAAAATAAATTTGAATGGATCTTAGACAGTGGTTGTTCACATCATATGACTGGTTATAGAAATAAGTTTGTTTAGCTAACTAAATATGATGGTGGTGTAGTCAGATTTGGTGAAAATACTCCTAATTTTATCATTGGAGTGGGATCAATTTCTCTTGATGGTAAAACTAATATTGATGATGTATTGCTTGTTGATGGACTTAAGCATAACTTGTTAAGTGTTGGAAAACTTGTTGACAAGGGTTATCAATTAAAGTTCAATGCTTGGAAATGTTCTAATAGAAGTAAGACAAGAGATTTGATTGCATCAGGTAAAATGTCAAGAGGTAATTTATTTGAGCTAAATATTGTAGAGGCTTCTTGTTTTGTTGCAAAGATTGATGACAATTGGTTATGGCATAGAAGATTCTATCATAATATTTTTTATAACATTGTGAAAGAAAGTAAGAAAAATGTTGTTAGAGATCTACCGAAGATTGTGAAACCTTCTAAAACTATGTGTAGAGAATGTGTGATGGGGAAACAAACTAGAAGCAATTTTCAAAGAAAATCTTACTCAGCAAAATGGAAGTTAGATTTGGTGCATACATATCTGTGTGTTCCTAAAAGTACAAGATCTTAATATGGTGAAAGGTATTTCATACTTTTTGTTGATGAATTTTCTAGGATGATGTGGGTTGCATTTCTTAGAGAGAAGTCTGAGGATTTTTATAAGTTTAAGATTTTCAAAGGAAAAGTTGAGAATGAATAAGGTTTGAAGATAAAATGTTTAAGATCAAATAGACGTGGAGAGTTTACTTCTGATATGTTGAATACCTACTGCAAAGAGCATGTAATATATAGACAAATATCAGCCCCTAGGACACCACAACAGAATGGGATTATAGGGTGAAGAAATGGAACTATATTAGATGCTACAAGAACTATGTTTTTTGAAGGAAATGTGTCGCATGTTCATTGGAGAGAAGTTGTTTTTACTATAGTTTACACTTTGAAAATAATTTAGATCAGCGAAGGTACTAAAAAGACTCCTTATGAACTATGTGTAGACGTCTAAAATCATCCTTATATTAATTTAATTAATATTTCTATAACATTATAGTTAATTTTAATTAATTATATTTGTTATATTCTTCTATCTATTTAATTAAATATGATTCACTCTCCTTAGTATTTGAATTTAATTTAAATACTATCCCCTTTGATGTATTAAATTTTATTTAATACATTCCCCTTCATTAATCCCCTTTAAATAAGTTTTTAATTTATTTATTCCTTCACATGACTTAAATTCTACTAAACTATAATTAATCTAAATTTTAAATTTGGATTAAGCTAATTTTGAACCTAGATCCTACCCTACCTCACATCACTCTCACCAAATAAACCTATTCACTAATTAACTAAGGTTAATTAGGCTAATTTCTTGATTCCTACACCAATTAGTCTTAATTATTTGCTTACACATGTGTGAGCAAATTTTTAAAAATACACTTTTCCAAATAATCCTTATTTGGTGCCAACAAGGTTTCTCACATCCATGATGACACCTTATTACACTTTCTAGAAGTGTTTGATTAGACTAAAACTCTTACACTCTCTTACAAGATCCTTCACATGTGTACTTTAAGTACACTTTGACCCATCACATCCAAAGTTGCCCACACATGTGTGAGCAAAGTGGGCCTCTTGCATGGCTTATGTGTCCCTCATGTGGCACCTATGTGGATGCCACATGAGCTCCACCTCATCCAAGCCCTCTCTCTCCTCCAAAAAATCTATAAATAGAGGCCTTTGTCAAGAGCAAATCATCTCTTATTTATGCATTGTTATCATGCTAGTTTAGTGTTTAAATTTTATAGTTTATTTTCATGTTCATGCTTTTAGCTCATTTAGAAATTACATGTTAGGATTAATGGAATGAACCTAGTTTCCTTTCATTGAATCTTGCATATCATTCTTAGCATAGTTTTGCATTAATCATGTTCATACTTTTGATGAAGGCTTGAGACAAGTTCCTCATACTTGCTCCTGAGCTCTTCATTACATCTATTAGTTGCACTTAGTTTTCATCCATCAATCAATCGTAGTGGGATTTAAGTATTGTGTTGGGAGAGCACACCCACAAACTTCTCTAAGAGCAAATCAACAAGGCTTGGGTGCACTTGTTTGGCTTATCGGAAGTTGTGGTGAAAGGTTCTTGTTTTAGATTTGATTATAAACATGCTAACTTATTGAATATTTGTTTCTAATGAATAACTCTAATGTTTGCATGTCTTAGTGTTGTCTTTGCAGGTATAATTTTTATCATATACATTTTGGCACACCCGGTGGGACCCATGTCCCTTCTTTTCTAACATTTTTTGTAGATTTTTTGAGGTTTGAAAAAATTTCACGCAGACCCGTCTCCGCTTTGGAGTCGCCGTTTCCATAGATTATCGTCTGCGCTTTCCAGTCATCTAGGAAACTCGGTCGTCTACGCTTATAACTCACTATCTCTGCCTGTGTAGAAATAGACTTATAACACTGTGGTTTTAAACTATTTTTTATCAAATTTTTAATATTTTAACTCTCGGGTTTTTGACAGTAACGCAATTTTTTAGGAGTTAAATGCTGTTTGATTTGGTAAAAATCTTATTTTTAAGTCTGGTTAAGTCTTCTTTCTAACAGAATTTGACTGTTTGTATTTGGTCGTCTATGCAGGTATTTCACCATTTCTGCAGATTGCTGTCTGCATATATCACAGTCTGCGTAGATCACCGTCTGCGATACTTCACCGTCTGCATGTTTCCTAAGTTTTGTGATTTTCTGCAACATCTAATATCTGAGATTTCAAGACTACTAATGAATTTGATGCAGGTTACCTGATGATTTTTAACAGATTATTAAAATGAACTTGTATGATTAAACACTTGTCTTGGAATGCATGTTGGTTAAAATCTACTTCACTCTATCTTGAATGTTAAGGGAATAAACCTCACAAATGTTGAATGACATAAAACAAATGAACACACCTTTTACAAAGCTTTCTTTTTGCTGTGTGGGAAATAAATTAAAAATGAATGATTAACCATACTATTCTATCTTTTTCTTAGGTAGAAAACACTTAGTTGCTTTTAAATAGGTTCAATTTGGAATGAACACTTCTTGGTGTGTTTGAAGAAGTGTTTTTCAACACTTCTTTCGAGCTATATGTCATTAGATTAAAACCTTTAACATAAGTGATGCTGTGATTAAGTTATAGCTGTATCCTCTCCCCTCGCCTTTGCAGATCTTGGGTGAAGAGAAAGCTTAGCTTAATCGAGCTTCTAGAGAGGCCTGTCTAGAGGGTGTGCTTCCCCTTTAGAGGATGACCTCAAACTAGTAATCCCTTTGGCCGGTATAGAAATAAAGTGCGACCCTGTTGTCTGACTTTCAGTCACCCCTTTTTTTTGGCATTATAGTCAGTCTGTTCAGTCTGAGTCTAGGTCTAAGTCTTTAATAGGTAGGAAATATTTGCCAGGATTCTCTTCCATTGCCTTTTTGTTCTAAGCCAGGTGGGATGTTTTTAAGGTCTCATTAATTGGGTAGGTTGTAGCACCCGATCTGGCAAAGATTATGATCTTTCAATTGATGATCTTTTCAGCAGATGGAATGATGTTTGGGAATCATAAGTTTCAGACATTCAAAAGAACTAAGAGAGATTCTTCATGTAATGGAATCAACATTGAATCATTCAGGTTTCTACTTCATATCACCGTGTGAACAATCCATTTGTGGTAGAGAAATAAAGTTTGCAGTTGAATATATCGAGCTAGGTGCAGATCGAAGACTGGTATGAATCGATCCTACAGGTCTCAACGATCCTAATGCAACAAACGGTGAGCAATTTGGTTAAGAGATGAGTGAGAATGAGCTCGGCGGGAATTCATAAATCATCTTCTCCGTGGCGGAATTCTACCTAAGAAGGTAATTTTCCGCAAAGGTAGAAAAGCAGAACTTTGCCTTGTGCGGGTTTCGCCCTCCTTTGGCAATTTTCCGCAAAGGAGAATTTTATACTGCGTGGGTTTCGCCCCTGTCGGGTGATTTTTCGCAAGCTTAGTCATAATAAGGTGGGCCCGATTTATTAAAAAAAAAGAATATCATGTTGTTGTTTTAAGAGATCAAATAAAGCATGTGCTTTAAGTTAAGTAGCCCGCGCACTCAAGAATGATGTGCGGAAAGACAGGTAAAGGAGAATTTCACTCTTAGCGGGTTTCACCCACCTTTGGAGATTTTCTGCAAAGAAGGATTTTCACATCCTACAGATTTCGCACCTCCCTCTACATTTTCCGCTGGAGAAGCACTTTTCCCATTTTCCGCTGGAGAAGCACTTTTCTCATTTTCTGCCGGAGAAGCACTTTTTCTATTTTTCGCCAGAGAAGCACTTTTCCAATTCTCCGCAATGGAGAAGTACTTTTCTAATTTTCCACAATAGTGCTCGTAGATGGTCCAAGCGGGAAATCCAAAATTAGGTGCGCCGCAGCCATTTGCGCACTCAGTTTACCAAAACCCGCCTTCTCATATCTTGTAGTGCAGAAAAATGATGTTTCAACTCCATGGCCCAATGGATTCAGCTCGATAATGCTGGCTGAAGATGAAGAGTTTCAGATTCATAATGACTATTCGAGTTCTCAGATTTGAAAAGTCTTTCTCTTTATATTTTTTCTCTTTGTATTCAAGGAAGAGGGAAGGTCATTGGCTCTTAGAAGCCTAACG
This sequence comes from Thuja plicata, assembly GCA_018584345.1. Lineage (NCBI taxonomy): Eukaryota > Viridiplantae > Streptophyta > Pinopsida > Cupressales > Cupressaceae > Thuja > Thuja plicata. The sequence continues at coordinate 2,522,084 of MU224675.1, read as the reverse complement.
TATTGTAAAGGCTATAAATTCTGAAGAGAAATCAATATACAGGGTCGGCAAACTTGTTAATGAAGCAGAAGTGATTCTATTTATAGTGGCTTTGTCTCATGTTTGTTGTGCCATTTTAGTGAATCATTTGCATTTTGAATAGATAGAACAGTTATATGTGAAGCCGCAGTTGCATGCTGGATTCTATTTCATGTCTGTGATTGCAGTGAGAGAAATTCTATTTTCTTGTCATGTGTGATTCTTCTCCTATTCATTCAGTAATTTAGGTGCATCAGAATAGAAAGTACAATTGTATGTGGAACTGTAATTCCTGCTTGGATTCTATTTCATGTTAGAAGTT
>MU224675.1:2510443-2521584 GCA_018584345.1 Thuja plicata | reverse complement strand
GTTTGTGCCTACAAGCAATTTGGTTAAAACTCATAAGAAGATAATCTGATGATCAAAAGAAACAAATTCATTGAAGATTAAACACAATCAGGGAGCTGTACCTGTCAATTCAGAGGGCAGTGATAGATAACTTACATTGACCCATTTGTTGGTGAACATCCTTTTGTTCTCTCACCTTGGGTGCTAAAAGAGTCAGAGATTACAAATCTAACGGGAGGACAAACTATTAACCAACAAACCCAAAGGTCCTCTTTATCCCTTCAAGCTTGGGCGGGTCATGTTCAATGGTAGTCCATACTGAGTGAATATCCTCAGCATATTGGCATAGTTAAACTAGAGACTTAAGTGTCTCACGCCGTACAAACCGATTGCGGGGACACCATGAAACCTTGCTAGCAACTATAAATTAGTAGCCTACCCGATTCACCTCCAAATGATGACTTATTATAGTACAAGGGGAGGGGAGATTCTCCCCCCAAGATTCCCATCATACATGTCCCAGGGTATTATGTTACGAAAAAGATCTTTGTAGCACAACAATAATACCTAGAAAAAGGCAAAAACATGGGTGACCTTCTGGGGGTGACACTACTGTGTGAGCTGAAGGACTACCAAGCAATGGGCCTATAATATTTCATGCAAAGCCAAATTCCTAAGGTAGCTACTATTTGAACTGTCTTCGTTATGCTAGACACAGTAAAAACATAAGTGGCTTGAAAGAGTCACTTGAACATACTTAAACGAGATCCTACAATTTGAAATCAAGGTTTCCTAATGTCACATTTGCTAGTATCCCTCAAGGTTGCTTTGTACCTTGTTGTATTGTTTTGAGACATGTGTTTTTTTTTTCTGGTTTGAATGTGCTGAAATCAATTCTTGCCATCGAACAAATTTTCCCAAAATCATATTGAAGATAAAAAATTTGCCTAGAATTTCAACACACTGCCTTAGCCACAGTCGGCCGTCTTTGCTCTAGATTCATCACCTGCATAGATCACCGTCTATGAAGATCACTGGCTACATCTGAGACTACTGTCTTTGCTTTAAAATAGTGATCTTCCAAATTTGCTGAGATATTCAAAAGTTGACCTTCTGCAGGACCCTAAAATCATTTGTCCTAGATCATTCAGTCATTCAGCCAAAATCAGATTTTTCATGACATGAAAGAAGGTTAAGCTTCCCACACCTCTATTCTATAGAGAGCAGAAGGAAACCACCCGTAAATCCAAGGAATACCAACATATTACAACATCTATCAAATAAGAGATTGAGCATCGCGAGAAAATTGACATAATCCTCTACAATAACAAAGTTTGCAATTTCATGGCCAAGTATTCTATCAACAGTGCTTTTGTTGCCATTGAGAAATATGATTAGATAACATCTTGCTTTTGGATCATTATTCTATTCTTCCTTCATCATTTTTCCTTCTCTTGGAGCATTAGATCAAAACCATCAAATCAAATCAATCCTTTAGGTTGAAAGACCTTAATCAAAGTGTTACAAACCTTCATCCTCAAACAAACATAACATTTCTTATAGACCATTAGTCCATCTCAAGTAATTTAAATCACTTAGTGATGTCCCATTCTTCTTGAGATCACAAGTCCATCTTCAAGTAGAACAAGTGTTACTTTAAATCCTTTTGTGTTTGTATCATCATAAGGTTTTAACATGCTTAGGTTTTATTCCACAAACCTTTAAATCAATTATCAATCAATCCTCAATCAATCAATCAATCAATCTTTAATCAAACATCAATCAAATCCAATCAAATCCAAGATCAAGATCTTTTATCCCTTTCATTTCTTACATCTCCTTGTCTTCCATTCTTCTAAAAATTTCACCATTGTATGGTTGTTACTCGATCCCAAGCTAGAAACATGAGGCATGGAACACTCAACACCGCTACCTATGAAGTAAACCCTTTTGGCACTCAATACTTTCAAGGTCCTGAAGTACAAGCTGAGGAAATTCATGAAGAGACTGAGTTAGTAGAACAAGAGGAATGACCTACCCAAGTGAATGACTTCCTTAGTGATCCTTACAATGTAGAAATGGTTGAGAAAGCCATTATGCAAAACAACGGTGAAATATTCTTGAATATTATTTGACATGGTGTCACAGTACTTGCTTATTTTGATGATACACTCCTTACCTAGAACATCACCAAAGCCGTTGCTACTACTTCTGTAGCTATGGCTTCTACTTCAAATGATACATCATTGCGTGACACTGGTAAAGGGGCTATTAGTGAACCTCCCACATCAATACCTATATCTGCACCTGTATTAACAAATGCATCAATACCTCAATTGATGCCAGAACAAATTCAACAAATCCTAAGTGCCTTGCCAAATAATGCTACTCACAATAACACTCAAACAATGCCGACTCAAGGAGCAAGTGCTAATTTCGACAACATAGGGCAGGTTTCTATGCCCTTGTATACATCATCCATGTTTCAAACAATAGGGATGAAGACATCTGCAACTGACACATCTTGAGCCTATCAGTATATACCTCCTCCTACCATTGATATGACCTCCACGGGATTTTCAGCTACATAATTTGGAGGAGGCAGAGGTTATATACCACCATTTATTTCACAGAATACTCTAGACTTCACCCAATAATTCAATGAGATTAAGAACATTGTACAAGGATGACAAAATGGGGGAAAGAAGGAGTTTTCTTTTGAAGAGATTTGTCCCTATTTGTTTCACAATTCTATCACAATGCAACCATTCCCACCAAACTTTGAGATTCCTAAATCTGAGAAATACAAAGGTGAAACATGTCCTCTACAACATCTCAAAGAGTTTTACATTGCATGTCAAGAATTTGCCTATAATGAGAACTACTTAAAAAGACTCTTCACTAGGAGTCTTAGAGGCACAAATTTGGAATGGTTCATGACCCTTCCTTATGGGTCAATCTCTACTTTCTCTGATCTTGCAGAGAAGTTTGTTGGACAATACTCGTATAACATTGAGCACCAAGCAACACTCAGCGATTTGTGTAGTACTAAACAAAAGAATGGAGAAACCTTTGCTAGTTTCTTACAATGATGGAGACATATTGAAAATTGCATAACATGGAAAATACTTGATAGTAAATTAATTGACATCTTCACAAAGAATTTAATCTCTGAGATGTCTTTCCAAATGAAACTGGCTTCACCTGACACCTTTGCATCTCTTGTCAAGAAGGGAAAAGACATTGAAGATGGCCTTTTGCAAAGAGGTAGCATCAAACATTATACTCCCTCCAACAATGATAAACCAAAATTTTGGAGTAAAAACAAAGGAGTTGTCAATGACGGAGTGACTAATGCCAAGCATGTTCAAAATGTTCAAGCATCAAAAAATCAAAACAATCGCAATAACAATTAGAATCAAAATCAGAATCATAACAACAATCAAAATCATAATCAAAACAATCAGAATCAAAATGACAATCAAAATCAAAACAATCAGAACAACAATCAACAGCCACACAATTAATCATTCTTATTTTCTCACAACAATTACAATAACAACAACAACAATAATAACAACAATCAACAATGGCGACAATTCACAGCTTTGGTAGAACCTTTAGATGTGATCTTAAAACAATTGGCAGATCAAGGAATGATAATCTACCCAAATACTTGACCTTTTGATGAGAATCAACCTAAACCTATTTGGTATAGAGATAATGAGTATTGTGATTATCATCGCATCAAGGGGCATGATACCAAGAAATGCATGAAGCTTAGGCATTTTGTGCAAGATCTCATTGAGGATGGGAAAATTAAAGTTGAAGGTCAGAATGAATCCTCATCTAATGCGAAACTCAAAGTCTACAATCAGCCCTTCCCACCTCACAATCAAAACAATGCATCAAACACAATCCCATATGACTATTCTACCAATAATATTACAAGCCATGATCGAACGTGTGAGAGTTTAAGTGAAAATGATATCTTTGGGTTTGACTCTCGTTGTGGCCGCATTGAAGAATCTGACACACATGTTAATACCATAATCCTCAAAGCTACTGATTGTAATGCTACCAAACGTAGACCTAGAGTCACTGTCCAAGCTACTGATAAACCTTCTACATCTCTAAATCCACTAGCTGCACCATCTACTGTTGCTCGGCCTGCTTCACACTTTGACTTATTGGCCCAATTACGAAAGACGCCTGCACAGATATCCATTCTAGAGCTCTTAACAACTCTGCCAATTCACAGAGAAATCCTTGATAAAGCTCTAAATGAATCCCATGTCCCTGAGAACATCAACGCTGCATAATTTAAAGCTATTATAGGGAACCTAGCCGCACAAGAACATCTCATCTTCATTGATAAGGACTTTGGTGGTCCTGACCCTCATCATAATAAGTCCCTCCATATAGAAGGAAAAATCCAATCCATAAGAATAAAATGAATCCTTATAGATGGTGGATCTAGATTGAATTTGTGCACATTGAAAATGATTTGTAATATTGGTCTTTTTGAGGACCTCATTGATGTAGACAAACAAATCACAATAAAGGCCTATGATGATCGAGAATGAGAAAGCAAGGGTTTGATCACACTACCTTTACAAGTGGGCCTGGCCCTGATTGAAACCGTTTGCCATGTACTGGATCTAGATCTACCTTATAATATCTTGTTGGGATGTCCATAGATACACACTATCAAAGGTGTGCCCTTTACTTATCATCAATGCCTAAAGTTACCACATCACGGTAGAGAAATCACAATTCCTAGAGATCCTGAGCCCTTTCAATACTGCAAGAGATTGGAAGGCAAACAAGCTAACTACTATCCGTTGAATGAGTTTGGCCGACACTTCAATAAAGAAACTCATGTTTCAAAATCTCCATTAGTTCTAGAAAAGACATTAGAAACACCAGCTGAGCAATCCAAGGGAAATGAAAAAGTTACTAAAGACGAGGCTATTAAAGACAAACCCTCCTCATCTGAAGCAAAGGCCACATTTATAGATCAAGGCATGGGAGAATATAAATTTGAAAGTGCTCTATGCATTGGGCAACTCCCTTTGTCTCCAAAGTCTTATGGAAGACCATCACCATTACCCCTCTCTAAAGATAAAGCGCTTATGCGTTGCAAATCAATTGTTTTTGAACATTGGGGGTCCCTATCAGATGAACACATGGAATACAATGTTCTTGATTGGCTCTATAGTGATGAAGAAGAACGACCTGTAATTTTCCCCAAAGGAAAGTATCCTAAGGTTACTCCCATTGTCAAAAGCATGAGATATCATGGTACTGGCCTTGGAGCTAATGAGACAGGTAAGAAGAAGATCATAATAACCAATGGCTATCCTAAAGGACATAGATTAGGTTCCATAGAGACCAAGACTAACTTTGCTAAGGATTATTGTCTCACTACCTCAGATTCAGACACTGAGGAAGAGTTCTTCAAAATTACTTTCCACTCTATTGAAGATGACCTAAATGAAAACCATCATGTCTTCACTATCACTCAAGCTAACCTTTCATCCCCTCGTCTACCCCTCACAAACCCTGAGTGAATTGACTGGGATCAGCAAGACTCATCACCAGCTTTGGACGTTTGTGATTCGAATGAGGCAGTTTTAGCTCTCTTTAGAATTAAGAATCTTTGAGAATACAAACATCAGATCCACTACAGTGAACGAGCCTACTTTGGTAGCCAAGTCAACTCTCTCAGTTGCAAAAATGAAAAAGAAAAAAAAAAATAAAAAAATGAAAATACATCCTCTGGTGAAAACCTCTCGTAGGCACCTTTGGATGAAGAAAAAGATAAAACAAAGGATGCTTCCTCTAGTGAAAACCTTTCCGAGGCACTAGAGGAGGGAGAGGCTGACTTGCCATTTATATCTTCAGAACTAGAAGTCTCCTCTATGATCATCGAAGATACTATTTCAATCAACCTAGGCATAGAAGTAGATCCACACATTACCTACATTGCAGTTTCTCTCAGTGATCAGGAAAGGAAAGACATGACAACATTCCTACATAAACACAAAATCAACTTTTCCTGGACTTACAAAGACATGCTCGGGCTAGATACAGATCTTGTCATGCATCATCTTGCCCTAGATCCAAGTGTAAAACCTGTTAAGCAGAAACTTCGCAAGATGCATCTGCAAGTCACATTGGTAGTCAAAGTAGAGCTTCAAAAGATGCTAGACGCTGAAGTAATTAGACCAATTGATAAATTGTACATGTAATCTTTAATGGATATGTAATCAAAAATTTTAGATTGCATACACTCAGGTCAATGAGTATTTTTGTCTACATTCTAACAAGTGTAGCAAATAGAAGAAATCCTTTCAAGAAAGGTGGATTTAACAATCCTATTGTAAATCTCTTAATTGAGTGCACACTAAATAGTGTTGCTAAAGCTCTTAATAGAGTAGACCTTAACCAGTCTCTAGATAATACTCCTAACAGGGTAGATCATCAGAAGTGATCAAATTGTAAGCCTAAATCGCCCCCTTCCAATATGCAGATAGTGAAGTTTTTGTGGGTGCCATCCCCACCACAGTTTCAACCTTCTAACAAGGGTTTTCTGTGTTACCATATCTTGTGTTATGTGTTATTTCTTTCATAATTTTTTCTATGAATGTCTACGTACAATTAAGACTATGTATTGAGCTCACATGCATAAAGAAAGAACAACATATATGATCGATAAAGCAAAGATTTGATTACTTAAGGTTAAAGGTTAATTAACTAAAATTTTAGAGGTAATGATTCACCCCTCCCCTCTCAGTACATACTTCCCACTATTTCCAATACTTCATAATTGCTAGGTGGGCTTTCCATGAAATCAAGAATCTTCACCTGAAGTATCGTTCCCTTTCCTCTAAGGTGGAAATCATGAAGGCTAAGGAGGGTACTATTCATGATATTTCCATTTCTCCTACTAAAGCTGTGAAGGTGCCTCCTGAATCCAATTTGTGTGTGCTTTGGACAGATAAAGAGAAGCAAGTGATTACAGACTATTTAAAAAAGAATGTTGAAGTGATTGAGAAGACCAATGAAATGTTTGATAAAATGTTTGAAGACATGAACCAATGAATTGATAAGTGTGACTCCACCCTGCGCAAGATAATGAAACATATTCATACGGTGGTTAAATCCTTGACTAAAAATATGAAGACTTTGGTGGTTCATATTAAGACTCTCAATCAGGATACGAGTACTATGGATCTTGATTAAGACAATCATATTGGTGACGAGGATGTTGTTGGTCAAAGTAAAAGGACAAGAGCCAACACCAAAAATAGATTTTCCTCTATCCGTAAGGATATTATTGACCTTAAAGAGACTTCTCAGAGCATGGAACATATGGAAAAGGCAGTCGCTAAGACCGTTAAGAATCTGGGTTAGTCCTCCTTTTTTTTTATTATGTAGGTTATTTTGTGATGGCGGTCTACTAGTTGTTCGTTGGGTTTGGGATAGGTTTGTTCTATGTTATTGTACTATTCTTTTTTTGGTCTGTTTGGTTTTTTGGTTCTCAAATGCTCTATCTTTTGTAATTTCTCTATAAAGGGTGTAAGGTCCCTTTAGAACCTTCTTTTGCCTTAATTAAAAATATTCAGCCTATAATTCTTCTTTTTATTTAATGTGTTCTCGAGTGTGGATGCTTTTATAGTAGGAGTGCTTCATCTTTTAAGATAATTATTCATACGAACAATTATTTCATTTGCTTAGATATACTCCATAATCATCCTACTTTATCACTTCTATTTCTAAAATGACTAAATTCCTTCAGACAACTCTAAGATTATTTCTTTTAAATATCTACAAAAATTCACCAAAAATTCTATACTCTAGAAATATAGGGAGAGCATATCGTTGATTTCATAAATCTCTTAGTATGAAATAATATCTAATATTGAAGCTTCAAAACAATATGAGAAATCATAAAGTATAAACTACCAATCATATATTGTTATTAATGTCATTAGGTCACTAAGAAGATAAGGAGAGACAAGAAATCATAGTATAATTAAAATGTACATCGCTAAATATATTCATTAGCATTTATGCCATGAAGTAATGAAGTATTAAAGCTAATATTGAATAACCTAATATAAGTATAAATAATATAATTAACTACATGATAGGGAAAAATAATATACAATTTTAGGGATAATGTCCATCATATATTCATACTATAAAAAATGATAATTAGGAAATTATAGATTGAGTAGAATCTTTTTAAATTATCAATCCTATTTCTAATTGATTTATTCTAGACTGTATTTAACTAACCACAATCTTACTCTTAAAAAGGTTTAGTGTTTACTTGTATGACATCCATCCTGCTATATTGCTTACCTTCTCCTTTGTTCATGAGATCTTGACCTTTATAATGTTATTTTTAAATAGGTTCAAGGAGCTTAGGGTTTAACGTTTACTTAAATAATGACATCCACGGGTTATATATATTTTTACCTTCTAGGTGTTCACGACCAAGTGTTGGTTATGATTAACTAATAAGTCTTCATGCTTACATTTGAAGAAGAAAACAAACATAAGGTCATTGATTACCACAACAAATCTCTAAATGAACAAAATGAGCACATGTTAAAAACATGGCACCATAAAATTTTGTATCTAGATGGATACAATGATCAAGTATGTATATGCATCTATTTGAATTTGTGATAAGTGTACCAATTTTATTTTATTTAAATTTATTTTCATATAGAAATTATGTGTATATGCTCAATGTCATTGATTATATATTCAATCGTGGAAAGTTAATTTTATGTATTGTACATGTGCACATATTTTTGCATGTTAATTACTATTAAATATATTTAATATTCAATGTTTAAATTTGTGTTTCAATATGTGTTTATGTTAAGTAACTTAATATTCATTGTTTTAAAATATTATAGATAAAATTACATGCTTTTCACATGTGTCTATGTACACTTATATTTGTAGTTATGTACCTTTAGGTGGCTTATCAAAATGAACATGGAGCACCTACACCTATAAAAATGCCTCAACATGGAAATATTTTTCATTATAATGAAGAGGAGATACCTAAGTTGAGAGCCACCATAGAGGACCTCCATAAGTATGGAATGTATACGACTACATGCAAGACTATTTTGACCAACTAGAGTACATTAGAGATCACCTAGGTTAGCACACTACCTACTTCTCTATGATAGTAGATGTCATTATTTGGAAATTGAGGGAGGAGGTCATAGGTGATGTTTCCATGGATGAGGTCTAATATAATGTCTGTAAGGAAATCATCAAATTAGAAATTTATATGAGGGAAGTTTGAAGGTGAGAGCCTTCCAAGTGACAAGGTGCACTGACGTAACTATGGTTCACCTTATATTCCCTCAGTTCATAGTATCTTTGGGTTGTTATCCTAATAATGACTAGATTCCACTATATTGACCAATAATTACACATTGATATTTATTTGGGCCTCAATGTGAACTACCTCAACCTACCCACCTATTTTGGTTAGGGGCACACTAGAGTAGGAGATTGTGATTAGTATCACATAGTTGATTGACAATTTTTTGAAATTAGGCATTTAGTTTGGAGGAGGATTTAAACCATATCCCCATCCATCACGTCCACAATAGATCAATTCTTGATAGTGTTAGAGATATATTTCTATTTCTATGATCATTTCATCCAACCTTGGAAAATTTATGATGATTTGATCATGTAGTTGTGTTCATCTATAGGAAGTGCATTTAGTAGCAACAAGGATCATTATCCTACTATTGACATCCCAATGAAACATGACATAACTAGTATTATAGGGGATGCATGCCAGACACAAATGTCAACTTGTTTGGAAAAATACCTATTGTATATTTACTATTTGTGTATGGTGGGAAAATATAAAACTAAAAAGATAGATCCATTTTCACTAATAATGTTAGAAGAATGATCCACTTGGCTCAAGATGGGTCACGAAATATGTGAATTTAGTGATCCTTAACTACCATGGGGACAATGAATATGAAAACATAAATAAAAATGAAAGAAATAGGGAAAAATAGAGTAAAAATATGATTTTCTATATGTACAGTTGTAATGTAGGAAAATGTAGTTCGCTAGCTTGTATGGGAAAACTAGGAAGCTATATCTATTTACCATTTATATTGGAAGGAGAGTGATCCATTTGGTTCAAGATCTTTGGGTACAAGGTGAATTAAATGCTGCTTCATGATGAGTGGAAGATGACTATACAATTGTGGAAAGAGAATGCAAGATATAGGGTGAAATATAGTGAAAAGATGACTTTCAACATGCACAAAAAAATAGAAAAATGACAAGCAAATTTTGGAAGGAAATCTGAAACATAAAAAATGAAGACTAACATGTGATCTAAATTTGAGGCAAAACAAAGGGGATTGGGTTACCCATGTTATCCCGCTCCAGAGACTGAGGTACCCAACACGATCCACTCACTACACTTTTAGACAAAGTACCTTGCAGGATATAGATCCAGATACTCAATCTATAATATTTTTGTGTGTCCACCACCTATTACTTTAGACAAAAAACAAGGAATTCCTAATTCAAACCCCAATTTTGGAATTAAAAATTAAATTGAGGCTAGATTTGTGAATCAACATATCATCAAATGTTAATGTGACTTGCAAATATGGAAAATCCAGATGAAGCAACATCAAAAGTGTACAAGAGACTTCTAATAGAAACTCTCATTGAAAGAGGCATTGGAGCACAAGATACATGTTATATGTTATCAAAGTTTACATTGGTATAAAGTCGTAGAGCATTTCTCACATTAAATTTTCCAACATAGATGATTAATCCATTGACAAACAATCAAGAAAATGATGATGAAGGTCACCAAATTGTTTTTATTGAAGGATACTTGAATAGACCATATTCAATGGAAAGTATTACAGTGATAAATGAAACAAGATCTTGGACTTTAATTCCAAGTGAAGAAGGGCTAACAAATGGGAAGAAATCAATATGACAACTATTTTGAGGGTGTTTCTAAGATTTACCACTATACCTACTTGTCATTCAAAAAAATGGGTTGAATTTTTTTGGTCATAATTGTTAGTAATATCTGAGAGGGTGGGGGGGGGGGGGGGGGGGGGGGGGGG
>MU224675.1:2489941-2509805 GCA_018584345.1 Thuja plicata | reverse complement strand
TAAACTGAAACACAATGACCTATTTCTAATGCAACTTTGAATTGTAGATATTCAGATCTATTTATGTACAATACCTCTCTGATCAATGTATCAATTCAATTCCTTTGTGCTTCACACTTTCTGCTCTGTGATGCTGTGCTTCACTGTTCATCGGTGTCTACAGAATTCTTTATCTCTCCCTTAGCTTGATTGATCAGGATTGTATGAAGTTTATCCTTCACCAGTTTCTCTTCAGCATCTTCTTTCAATTAACTCCCTCGTGTATCTGATTGCATACAGAAATGAATTATGCTTGTCTCTTATATAGACATGATATTCCTTAATTTTGATTCTTGATTCTTGATTCTTGGCGTGAAAAACAATCCAGCCAATTTGATTTATGACTTTAACTCCTGATTTATCTCGTAGTTATCTTCTTGCCAACTGTATAAATCAATTGCTTAACTGTGACTAAATAAAACAATCAGTTAAGTCTATCCTTAAGCTCTGCCAGCTAGATATTTTGTCATTTTTTGAACTCTCTGTTTTGTCGGTCAATTTTGTAGTTCGTCGCCGGTGACAACTGCCAGTTCCGTTGGTGTAACTTCAGTTAGCTTCGGGATCTCCGTCCATCTGGAATCATTGGATCTTTCTCGTTGGGCAGCTCTATTTTCAGCTCGTTGGGCATCTTGTGATTCTGCTTCATCGGGCAACATTGTCTTCTGCTCATCGGGCATCAGTGTGACTTTATCTCTGTCTTTACCGATGGTGTGCACTCTGTTGGTGTAGTTTGTTCACTTAGTGAATACTTGACTTTTATGCATTGCTAAAAGCATAATCATTGTTCCATTGATTCTCTAAAGTCTTTGGCATTATGTACATGACCGTACAGATGATATCAAGTTGACATCAATGACAATACAAACCACTAACTGGTTTAATGTTTTGCATCATCTTCAACTTAACATTATCAAACATTCAATCAGTTACATGTCATCAATAATTATTGTTGTATGATCCATTTTGTAATATATAAAGAGATACTGGAATTGATGATAATATAATTATACCAAATTGAGAGCCATTCAAATATAATCCATGGCATTTGGAAAGGAGGATTATGGAAAATAAAATTCAAATCCATAATGATTATAAAGATGAAGATGTTTTTCCTAATGATTAGAATATAATTAAATATGAGTGAGAGATCATCTAAAGACTATATAGTAGAAAAATTATGGATGTAAAAGAAATAGATATATGTTGGGTAGAATAAATATTGATTGACACAATCAATGCAATGCTGAATATTAAGGCGAAGATTACACAAATAAAGAAATAAATTATATAGACAACATGAAAGAGAATGACTTATTAATGAAAGATGATATAACACAAGAATATTATAAAAAACCCAAGGTGCTAAACTAATAAAGTACTTCATATTATCATGACACATTATTATAAAGATTTTAGAGTTGAATTATTATAAAGATGACAATATCATGCCACTATGCATTATAATTCAAGGAACAACTGGAATGGGTAAATCATGTCTAATTTATGCAATTCATTAAGCTCTTCAATATGCACCAACACCACAATGTTGTCCCCTATTATTAATTTTAACATTGGTGCATCAACAATTCATTTAGCTCTAATAATCCCACTTATACATTTTGTTGAATTAGAAGGCACACGACTCATAAGCTTCCAAGAAGAAATTCAACATATAAAATACATATTGATTGGCGAAATTAGTTTTATTGGAAAATTTTTATTACAAAATACTAATTGAATATTATTCCTAGCCCTTCGTAAAAAAAAATGATTTTGGAGGATGACCAATCATTTTGGTAGGTGATTTGGGACAACTACCACATGTTAGTCAATAACCACCTTATGATAGTAAAACATGTTAAAAATTACTATGGGAAGAATTTAATATACTTATATTGCTTTGGATAAGGTATTCAGGAATGAAATTGAAAGTGAAGACCAATAGAGAGTTCTGCAACTACTCACATATATTAGAGATGCACATCCAACAATTAATTACCAGAAATTATTAATGACAAGAAAAAATGTTCAATTGCATCCAATAGTTAAGAAGGAGTTTGATAATAGTATCCATCTATAAGCAAAAAATGACAATGTACATAGCAATAATAGGAAAAAAAATCATTAAGAAAACTCATAGCCTTTAACATTGTACATAAAGAAAAATCTGGGTTCCTCCTCTAAGAAGCGTATTGCCAGTCTGCATACCATTAAAAAAGAAAAAAATGGTTACCCCATCTAAAAAGAAGACGACCACGGTTATATCCTCAGAGGAGGAGTATAATGAAAATGAGGAAGGGATGAACACAGAAGGCGAGGAAGAAATTTCCAGTGGAAAAGGAAGAAAGAGAAGACAGACTGCCATTGTGAAATACCAAAATAAAAATGGCAAGAACAGGGATGAGAGCACTAGTTGGAAGATTCCTGAGGATTAGACTTGTAGAAATTCCCCTGACTCTTGCCACAAGGAGAAGGAGAAGATCTAGGATGAGAAATATGAGACTAACCAGGCTATTCCCTCTCCTCAGTTCTCAGAACCCCAAAACACGAGGAATGAAATAGGACAGGATAGCGATTACTGCTACTATATGTCTGAACAGGGGAGGAAAATGGTTTGGCATAACTTCAATGTCAATACTGCCAAAATGGGGATTACCAAGGAAGTAATTAATCCCAAGGTCATCGAAGGTGAGGATGGTCGGATTAAACTAGAGGAGTTGATTGACCCGGCTATGGTGGTGCTTAGTGACAACTCAAGGGAATTTGAGCTGGATCTACTCAATAACACTAGGAATAGCATGTTGGATAGCTATAGGACTATTAAATGGTTATTCCATGAAGTGGAAGATCTCAAGAATAGAGTTAAAGGTGTAAACAAAGCCAATGTCGATTGCACTGCTGTTGATTGGATGAATCTGAGTACCAAAGTCATAAAAATGGAGGATAAAATGATTAGGATTGAGGCTACCCTAAAAAAAATTTGTTGAACAAAGTTTTAATATCCTTAAAGCTTCCAATGAACACACTAAGGCTATCATAGAAAAACAAGAAGAAAAACTCGATGGGACTCAAGCGGCCTATATTGGCATGGAAAAAGAGCAGAAGACATAAAAGGGTCCAGTTAAGAGGACTAGGTTCAGTGCAAATAAGAAATAAGATAACGATATGTCGACTGAACTCCAAAAGATCAAGAATTATCTTGCTAATATGGAGCTCCTTGAGGCCAAGGCGGCCAGCTTGATGGTGGACATATCTTGATTGTCCCTGGTTCTTTTCGCTATCCTTGTGTTTTTTTGTCTTTTTAGAAGCTTAGTTTGTTTTTTCTTTGGCCCTACGATGGTCTGTTCCATGTTTTGACTCTGTTTCTTTTTGTCTGGGATTACTGTTCGATTTTATACTCTGCTTCGGGTTTCAGGAACCCTGTAAAACCTAGTTTACTTAATAAAAAACATTGTACATAAAGAAGGCAAAAGCAATTTAGTAGGAGGTCAAAATGATCGATTGGATCTCAAATAATTAATTTCTATGGATGCAAGGGTCATGTTTATGTCTAATCTATGGATAGAAGAAATTCATGTCAATGGAGCATTAGGATATATTCAAAATATCATATACAAATTTGTAAGTGCTTGACTAGATCCACCAAAATACGTCATGATTGAATATGATAATTACTCTAGAATTCTGTTTGAAAATGTATCTCCAAATTTAGTTCTAATTTCACCAATTCAAAGGGAGTACACATTTTAGTTTCTCTTGTAATTAGCTTGGGCATTAACTATCCACAAATTGCAACAATTGACTCTTTCCAATGCAATAGTTGATATAGGACCAAGAGAAAGAGTGGGCTTAACATTTTTTCTATATCACATTCTAAGTCCTTGGATGGAGTCAAAATATCACCATCATTTTTTATATGATCATTATGAAAAGATGAAAAATAGGGAAACAACTCACCAAAAGGAAAGTCAAGGAAGAAAGACTCAAATCTTTTGAAACATAATAATTTAATGTAATGTATACATTACTAAAGATAATTCTTCTATTAATATGTTTGGTTTAAATGAATAGTCTTACTAATCAGATATTTTAGTATGTTGATTATGCATTTGAAAAACATTAATAAATATGTAGATAGATATAAACATGTGAATGTCGCACTGCGGATGCTACTAGCTTAGATATTTTTAATACATCTCTTTAAAGGATGCCGAGAGATATCAATTTTGAGGTGCCTATCTTAAAATGATTAATGAGAACATATAGGTGCCTCGAGATTGATATTTCTTGACATCTATTAGATAAATGTATTAAATATATCTAAGTTACGCCTACATTGAAATTGTTATTTAAAATAGATAAATGCATCAAGATTAATATCTCTAACTATCTTTTAGATGAATGTCTTTAAAAATATATAGACTAGTTCAAATAATTCTGTAAAGTTAAGGATCAAAGTTCAGCTAAAAGACGCTAGAACAAATTATATGGGAATTTGGAGCTAGAAATACCAACAATTAACTTCAGAAATATCACAAGATAATTGTACAATGAGTATGCATCACGCTTCCTACCTAAGAAAAAGTCTGGAAATTTGGTACATTGGTCTAGGTCGATGGGAAGAATCTAGACGTGATACAGAAAATTACGGAGACATTTCTATATTCTTAATAAAATTGACTCTCTTCAATCAATAGTTTTTTAAACTTGTTCTATTCAATATAGAAGTAGATATTTATTGTCGTATTCTTGAAAACAACAGTGATTAAATTAAATATATTAAAAATACAAGAGTTGCATATTCTATAAGTAGGTCGAGTGTACAGTAGCTAAATTTGGAGGGTTTAAATGATTTTAATTTCTTAAGTCAAAATATATTTGTTTGTGTTTCTGCTTTCTCATAACTGCTCTGTTTGCTTCTTAATAAGCAATAATTTGGTTTTGTTTGTGATGATTATTCTCTGTTAAGAACATAAGACTTATGAATCTCAATTCTTTCTTTGCCCTTGTTTATTCCAAATTTCAATGTAAAATATCCAGATATAAGTGTTAATATGTACACAAAGAAATTGGTCTACGTTAAACAGTCACAGTACATTATAGCCATCGTACTTGTTCACATTAGAGATGGTTTCCAATGTAAACAGTCATCCTGAGACGGCAGCGGACTGTTTAGAAGTGAAAAGAGTAATTATGTTAATGAAGAAGTTAGAGCTTCAAATATTAATGGAAGAGCCTGTAAGTCAATGTTTTTCTTTATTATCAGTCAATGTCTTTCTTTACTTATGAGAAGATAAGAGGCAATATTTAAATGGACCCACTTCAGTTCAGACCTGTTTCAATTGAGATAGTTTATAACAGTCAAACATTTTTTTTGGAATGTATTAAAGATAAAAAAAAGTCAAACTTTTTTTTTTTCAAATTTGTGAAAACACAGTAATTTTTTGTCAATTTTTTTGTGGTTTTAGACCACAAAATATGTAGATCTTGAAGAACAGATGCTGAAAATTTTGCAAAAATCTATGGTGTTTTTGGATTTTTCAAATTTGGTCAATAGTGCATTCTTCTTGAGCTTACCTACTTCCATTTATAAACCTGTATATTTTTCAAAAAATTCTTATTAAATAACGACAGAATTGAATGATTCATATTTGCCCGTTGTACAAACCAGTTTCCTCCAATGGGTTTTTAGAACATTTTAGAACATGGAGAGAGAAATTAACTATAAATAATATATTTATATTTCTGTTTTAAATGTTATAAATAAAAAAGTTGACGGAAGACTAAGGTTTGTTTTTTAATTGATTTAAATTTTGTTAATAAATATAAGCAATGTTTACTGATATTAAAATTGATCATTAATATTAGAACTCTAAAATATAGTTACATATTTTAAATTGACATAAAACATACACTTCAATTAGTTATATATTAAAAATATTTATTTACTAATATTTAAAAGTAGAGTTTTTAAATTTAATAGTTTAATTTAAATTAAAAATATGTCATTTGTAATCAATCAAAACTAATTTATATTTTGGATCAATAATTCTATACACAATAATGACGAACTTTCACTAGGGAGACCTAGCGTTTGACGATGATCCTCTAGGTCGGAATCAGACTATTGATAATGGTGAAGCTAGTTATAGACCTCAGTGGGTCTTTCAGGATGGGCAGTGGAGGGATCTGGCTGTGGATCATCCATTACGTTCCATGTATTTTTTAGGGTTTCAAACCTAAAAAACCCTCCATCTGAGGATGCAAGACTTGTTACATTGGCTCATAAGACAATGAATCCTCAGTGGGTTTTTTAGAATGGGGAATGGCATGATATTTTTCATACCGGGCCTCTATGTCCACATGGTTTCACCTGAACACAATTAGGGTTGATAGACGACAACAACGCACTAGGGCAAACCTGTGGAAGGAAAAATCAAATATTTTAAAATTTAGGGTTTCAAAACCATGACCATTTTATTAACCCTAAGCTACAGAGTATTGGGACTGCAAATTATGTGGACACTATTGACGCAAAGTTTGCCTTAAATAAGGAGAAATCTCTCCTTAAAGTTGTTGGTGATAATATACCTATGTTTCATGAGTAGTAGCGAGTTTGGCTCAAAAAACTACATAGTTAAATCCTGATAGCAATATCACAATTTGACTTTCTCCTACTTATCAATTAATGAGCTTAAGGGGCTTTCTAATCAATTTACAAATAGGATTGCAATAAGAGTGGGCTTAACCATGGAAGAACTCCGTACCAAAATTCAATTTAAATATTTTTATTAAAGATAATTGGTAGACATAATAATGATTTAAGAAAGTTAAAAAATATATATTATTAATAATATATTATAACTATCATACCTAGATATATGCAAAGGACACGGAGAAATATCAATATATACTATATTATAATATATTACTCATAATATATATTTAATATTATTATTCTTAGTATAATATTACAATCTTAACTTCACATTATTATCATATTATAATCTTAATATTAGATAACATTATCTTAAACACCCATAATAATACTAATTGTATATAATATTAATATTAATATAAGAAAGTATTAAGGGGGAGAAGCATATTAATACTATGGAAGGAGAAGAGAATATTGACATGGATGATGTGGAGAAGGAGTATGAGCCAGATAAGGAGAATATACATTCCCTTTCTAAGGATTTTAAGGATTACTATGACATAAATCAAGAGGAGCCCTGTAATGAGGATGAGCTAAAGGGGATAGATTATGACATCCTTTACATGGCTAAGGAGTGCGTGAATTCTGAGAATAAGGAGAAGGAGGATAATCAGAGTACTACTGCGAGAGATCCTTCTGTCACTATGGTGATGAGGGATTTTTTCTAATAAGGAGGATACCACTATTGGATTGTTTCACACTGCTAAAGCTAAAGCCTTCTACTCCTTCATAAATGATAATTGGTGCTATTAGGAAATAAAGAAGTTTAGGTTGCAAAACAAAGATTTGGAGGCCAAATACCAAAAGCTGCAAGAGAAGGTGAGTAAGAGGGGTAAGGACTATGATAACTCACAGGATTTTTGTGCCCCTGTCAAGTTGTTTGCCATAATTGAGTGCTTGGAAAAAATGCTGGAGAATATGCTTGAGCATTCTAAGGAGGGAATGAAGGTCTCGACTAGTAACCTTCGTATGTTGGTCAATATGCTGGAGAAACCTGTTGGGGATTTGTATAAGACTCCTGCGGTCAAGGGTAAAGGCCCAGGTTCCAGAACCAGAGCAAAGCTAAACCAGAACACTTCATCCAGCAAGGAGATAATTGAGCTAAAGGTCAATGTGATGAAAATGACTGAGTTGGATACTAGGATGGATGAAACCCTTCGGGGTCTGAAATGTTGGTAGTAAGCTAGTGTTTTTTAGCTACTTTTGTTTCGGTTTCTTGCTTAGTCTATCTTCGGTTGTGAGGGGTGCTTTTGTTCCCACTCCTATTTTGTTTTGGCTAGTTTTGGTGCTAGACTTATTGCTTACTTTGTATTTCTGAACATTTTAGGTTTCGGGCCCTTATAAAATTTGATTTTGCTTAATTTTTAAAACATTAATATAAGAAAAGCAAGAGCTTAAATAACATAAGAGTAAAATTGTGAGTTTCTCATATGGGAGATTTTGGGTTCGAGTCTACTTGACCTTAAGACATAATAATAATTAATTTTAACAAATAATAATGATTAATCCAAACTTCAGCCCATTACCTATAAAAAAAAATTAATAAAAGAAAAAATCTTAATTAATAATTTACATTTTTATGTAAACTTAAAGTTATATATAAAAGTAAATAAAATTAAAATAATATTAATCTATTTATATTACACATTTCATATCTAAATGTTACAATATTAACTATATAAAAATGGCATTACATTTCAATAAATTGTATTGTGATTTGAAAGGTTGATAATAGGATTCATAAATTAACTAATAAACTATATATTTTATATTTAAATTTCATATAAATATTAAGATTAACAATTAAACATCTTTGAAATCTGAATCGTACTTTATCTAGTTTATAGTTAAGACATATATACCAGCTCTATTTTGTATGGAAAATAGGGGCTGCCATGGAAACTCCCTACCTTGGAAAAAAAAAGAGAAAAAAGAGGGTCGTCTTGTACGATTTTATTAATTTGTTCAAACACTGTTACGTGTGGAAACGGCTCTTCCGTTTCCCGAATTTAATGCCAGGCCATTAGGTGTAACTGTATATTAGTAGAGATAAGTGACCATTAAGGAACGAAACTATCATCACACTTGTCATGACAATGAAAGAAACATACTGACAAATTCTTGCAGCAAAATGGAAATTTTATTCATTTTAAAATCCTGAGCAACAACTATTTAATCATCGTCATACTTCAGATGGACCTTACATTCATACTAAATTTTCAGTGCTGAAAATCAAATTACTGTGTTTTGGCAGATACAACATATTAATACAAATCATTTATTGCTAATGTGGAGATTGGTCTCCCATTCCATGTGTGTTTGCTCTTGCATTTACACGGGGTTTTCCCATCATTTTCTCCTAAGCACAGCCCTGGGTTGCCATTGAATGAGCTCGACGAAGAATTCCAAAACCTGGACCATGACTTGGGTATGCATCCTCTCAGCTGGTTATCCGAGATGTTTACTTGAACAAGAGACAACATTCCATCTAGTGCAGTGGGAATGCTGCCACTTAAATTGTTGGACGACAAATCCATGCTCTGTAATTCACTGAGATGCCCAATTGAATCTGGGATTCCACCACTCAATCTATTGCTGCCAAGATTCAACAGCTTTAGCTTGAACAATTGCCCCAATTCTGGAGGAAGAACACCACTGAGCTGATTCATGGAGAGATCCAAAAAGTTCAGATATTTGCAATGTCCAAGGCTCGATGGTATTGTTCCCTCCAATTTATTGCCCTTCATATCCAAGTGATCAACATTAGGATTGGAAACCAGGAAATCTGAGGGGAGGAAGCCATAAAAACGATTGTGGCTAATAATCACTCGCTTCAAGCTTGAACATTTCCCAATCTCTGCAGAGATTCGACCTTCGAACTGATTGCCTCTTACCAGTAAAAGCTCCAATTTTCCCGAAGAACAAAGTGTCGGAGGAATTGATCCAGTGAGCTGATTCCCTGTAAAATCAATTCCAATGAGATTGCTCTGGGCACCTAAGGTATGAGGTATTGAGCCAGAGAGCTGGTTATCAAACAGAAATACATATCTGAGATTCTTGAGATTGGTAATCTCTGGTGGTATGATTCCCGTCAGGTGATTCTTGTACAGATACACTTCTTGCAGGCTTTTAGCCTTAAAAAGCTGCGGAGGAATGTGGCCTTCCAGGGAATTATTGGACAGGAACAAAATCTTTAAATTCTGCAAGTTACCCAATACAGGGGGGATGAAGCCCTGTAACCTGTTTATATGTAACCTCAAGTCCTTCAATAGGCTGCAATTTCCAAGCTCTGCAGGGATGTCGCTGGATAGGAAATTCTGGTTCAAATAAAGCCGTTTCAAGCGATGCAGAGATCCAAGAGATGCTGGAATGGGCCCTGTAAACCGATTCTGGGTGGCAGAGATCGTAGTGAGATTGCGGCACTTGCCCAACTCCTCCGGAAATTCACCACTGAAATGATTGTTGGAGAATTCAACTTCGATGAGATTTGTGCAGTTACCTAGCGAATTAGGAATTCTGCCTCCAAGATTATTGGAAGTGACATACAGGTACTCTAATTTGGAAAGCAGGCCGAGAATTTGGGGAAAATCTCTAGACAACCGATTCTCGTGCAGATAAAGCTCTGTGAGATGTGAGCAATTGGCAAGGGATGAAGGTATCGACCCAGACAAAGAATTTTGTCCTAGCCATAACTTGGAAAGGCCTCTGAGATTTCCAACATTTGAAGGGATTTGTCCAGTCAAATTGTTGGTATTCAGATAAATCACCTGTAACAGGGGAAGATCAAAAATCGAATGAGGAATGCTTCCACTGAGAAAGTTGTCATAGAGCGACAAAGATCTGAGGCTTTTCAGACCACCCAATTGCTCAGGGATTTGGTCATGGAAATAATTGTTGGAGAGATATAAAAACTCCATCTTTGTGCAATTTCCAAGCTCTGGAGGAATGGTGCCAGACAGAGTGTTTACATCCAAATAGAGCTCTTTCAAATTGTGTAGACTACCGATAGCAGGAGACAGAGTTCCAGAGATTTGGTGGTCTGTGAGATTGAGCACACGCACAGTGTGATCTGCATGACAGAGCACCCCTTCCCAATTGCAGGGATTTTCATCGGAGGATCTCCAAGTGCTAAAGATATTAAGAGGCGCATTCATGTCTCTGAGAAGAGAAAGCAGAACTCTGCCATCGCTGTTCAGGGCTCCGGTGAAATGGGGTCCGAGTGCAATTGCAGCCACTGTCAAATGGATAAGCATGAGTATTAACCTTCGCATTTTCATTTGTATACAGCCAGAGAGCCACAGCGAAATCCAGATGTTCAGGGTACACAATGAAACAACCTATATATAAACACTGTTTATTCCTGTCGTTAGTGTGAAACGAGTCAATTTCGGAACTTCATCATTGGGTGGGAACGAAACCGTTGCAAGTTAGAAGTTGATACACTATTAATAAATAAGCGGAGCCCAATCAATGCTTTCAAACTAGAGCGGCTCCTACTATTTTTCGGATAATTGAGGTTTACTTTACTTGTTTGGTGGATCACATTCTTGACACGATTTAATTATTTAGTTAGTTAGATAGTTTTTTTGTGATGTTCATAGGGTGAACTCATTTCTCATAGAATGAATGGAACACTTAGTACTTATGCACTCATTGCATGGAGGTGATGTTCATAGGGGCCGCCACCCATCCCAATACTACTTTAAAATTCGAACGCACTTACCTTCCATGATTAAACCCACCCTCTTACAACCCCATTATATATATTGAAGATGAAGGAAAAGGGTTTATTAATATAAAAAATGATTAAGATTTATATAATAAAAAGTATATTATATTAATGTGAATTCAAAAGAAAATTCATAGATAATAATATTAAATATAAATTTTATTTTCATCTATTCTATAATTATTTTATTTTATATATTTTTTTCCTAAAAATGTATTGTTATGGAACTTAAAAAAAATAAGTGTCTAGTAATAGTTTTCTACATGTATATATGTTTTACATTTTTATGTCTTAACAAGATCATGGACATTATTGCCATCTAACAAAATGTCAATGAGCATTAAAGAAGTTACAACTAAATAATAATATAACACAATTTAGAAATAAATTGGTAAATTACTAATTATATATTGAGTAAATCAAATATTGACTATTTGTACTTATAGTTGAAACTATTATATTAAATTTACACTCAATAAAATTTTCAAACGTTAAAATATTAAATATATTTTTACTTATTTAAAGATTCTTTGATATTTTTATTTTTTTAGAACATATTGTTATCAATCTTTTAGAAGGTTTTACTTCTAACAACCCACATTTCTATTCATTTTTCATTTCCACATTTTAAAGAAACTTACCATCTAACAAAATATTTAACAACAACAACAACAATTATTATTATTATTTTAATTTATAAACATTAATGAAAGATACAAATTAATAATAAAAATATTGAATGAATTATATATTATATAACGTACATTAAAGATAAGTATTTAATAATAGATTAAATGAAGATGACAAATTTATAAGTTTATTAAGTTATATATAAGTGAGTTATATTTATAATGAAAATAAATGTTTACACAATAATTAAATTATAAAAATAATTAAACAATAAAAAAATGATATAAATTTATTATAAAAAAAAAAAGAATTATTCTAATAAAATTGCATAATTTAAATCTTATATCTATGTATAAATTTGGATGGAGAAATTTGTTGCTTTGGATCTTACGAATTGACTCATTGATTTATAGAAAAATAATCGTACCTCACTTTAGTTTAATTTCACATGTGTAGAATTGACCTCTACAACTATAGAATTGGTCTTAGTACATATAATTAAGCCTAGCCCACAAAAATGATATAGTGGAAAATTTACTATAGAAATTACTACTCACAATGCTATATGCATGTTTAAAGTGCATTGTGTAAAGAAATGTTATTTGGATTTTTTAAAATGAGGATTGAATGTTTGTTTTTATTATCAACTAGGATTGCACCTAGATCTGTTATGTGTAAAACTCAGCAATCTTGTTGTAACATGGAAACATTCTCAATGGTGTTAAAATTGCTCTGAGAATGAGTCTCTGGATCATAGGTCGACTTCCTCCTTTCTGTTCACCTGAAAACTAACTCTTGACTGAAAAAGGGATAAAAGAAATGTTGTAAAAATGTAAATAAACTTTGAGAAGAAAAGTGATAGACCAAAATTGAATAATCTTCATAAATTTGCCGAAACTTGTATCCAAAATAGATTAGAAATATAGATTTTGTTCTCACAACCCATAAACTACAATAAGATCTATAGAAGGTTTTAATTTCTAGGAATCATAAAAAGGGGAAAATGATTCCACAATTTTAAACCACTAAGAGAAAGCAAAACACAATTCAACACCTATAGACACAAAGTGGGAGGGAAATGGCTTCAACCTGTATATCAACTCCAAGGGAAAAAAATATGGTACAAATTGTAAAAAATGAACTCCAATACAATAGTGTTATATTTCATAAAGTGAAAAACAAGCAAAAAGATGAAGTCCCCAAGAAATGAGCCCAAATGAGAAGATATAGACCCAAATTATTCCTATGGTTGGATACTAATAAGCCCTGAAAATAAGCGACCTAACTGTAAGAAACAAGATGTCAACTAAACCAAAAGCTTCTCCATGTCACATGCAGAACTGAAAAACCACTCAAATTGCCCTCTAACTTATCTAAACTGCCTCAAAACCCTCCAAATCTGCATGCAAGATATGTAGTCGGATGTAAGAAGTAAACCTAGTAAATTAGGTGTATATAAGTATGTGTATCATATAGGTTACTACTTGAAAAAAACTTCCAACTGATGGTAATTGAAAGATGAACTCAACTAGACTCTAAACTACATCAGAACTAAAAATAACCCCTCTTTTGAACTCGCACATGTCATGTAGGAACCAAAAAGCCTCCAACCACTTGAACTCTAAGTCAATTGTAAGAAGAGAAGAACTCCCTCCTTTGAGGATACATAGAAAAAATATCAACTCCACTTATTAATCCTTGCTTTTTTGGATTCAATTATTATTATATGATATATAATAATTATCATGTAATAATAATTAATTTACATCTTTAATATGATGCAAAGGATAAAAGTCACAATAAAATTTAATCTTTTATATTAATGTTGTAAGGCAAGATGCCTTAAAATATTAATATAAAACATAAATTTTACTAAACCAAAGAAAAAACAATAAGCGCACAGGGCATTTTATCGAAAATCCCATCAAAATACATTGGAGTGAGAGTGATCAAATGGAAAGAGGGTTAAAAATCGTAACCACTCTTTATTTCACTTCTCATTTTCCACTTTTGGAAGCTTCGCCTCTTTGACTGCTGACATTCAATTAGGGTTTCACAACTGAAATATTTTTGGAAGATTTTTTAAACCTTCGTTGCAGATTTTGGCCATTATTATAGGTATGCCTCTCTGAAGAAACCTTTACTGGCACTTGGTTCTCTAATACTTTGTTGAAAAAATAAAGAAATATTCCTATCTCTTCTATGTATTTTCTCAAACCTTGATTATATTTTTGATTTGACACATAGTTGCTTATATATTGCTTCATTTGGTACTTTGGCACTAAAATGAGGTTTTCACATTTGAAAATGAAGGTAACTCTATGAATTTACAGATTGTTGTAGTTGCACGACCTCTTTATCTCTTTATGGCTCCATTTGTGTTTTTCTTGAAATTAGTATGGATTCCCTTTAATACACAAGGTGCGACTTCACATATGAATGGTTTACCCTCTTTTCATAATAATGGAAAGGTTTTCTTATATGTGCATTTCTCTATTATGAACACCATGTCTGAGGGTTTATTTGTTCCTGATTTACCTTTGAAATGTTCTTAATCAAACTCCAAGGTCATGAAAATAATGGAAATGAACCTTTGATATGGGTATTTAACTAAGAGATGATTACTAATTACGAACCTTTAATGCTAGAGATATTTGTTCAAAACAGTAAATAGGTAACCCGTTTCTTCTTATCTCAAAAATTTATGGCTTTAGTTGTGGAACATCCCATATCTTATTTTTAATGACTGTGATCTGGGTTTCATCATTTGATTGCTTCCACAACTATTTTTTTACCATACTGTAATTGTCGAGTACAGATTGCCTTTAGAGAATTGTTTTCTGTTCATGCTAGTATTAATGATCATTGTCGTCCTTTATTGCATTACTGGCAAATATTGATGATTGATATGTATCGATTTACACTTTTAAATGTTGGTCATTATAATCCATTATTATTTGCAAAACATTATATTGGTTACCTTAATTTCATGAATACCATTGTAGATCAAATATCTATGTTCATTATAGATGCATCAACTCTGTTCAAGCTATTTTCAGTGCCTCCTTTTAGCTATTCAATTTTGGTTATGGCATAATTTATCCTTCTATGTATAACAAATCTTATTTGGCTTGAAAACAACAATCATGTTTATACAACTATATGTATATCACTGATTTCAAAATATGCTTTCTCTACATTCTTTATCACTTCTATGCTCACTTCACCAGAATATTCTTGTATCATTGACCTCCACAACTGTATGCACTTATAAAAACTAAGATTGTCCTGTAGAATGTTTAATTGTTTGTGATTATATATGTATCATTATTTTGTGACTAATCTCTTAATGATTCTAAAACTTATATCCTCTAAATTGATTATACTTCAGTGCTCATTGTCTAATAGTACAACATCCCAATGTTTTCATGCACTTGAACACAAGATCATGTTCTTATTACTTCCTTGTACCTCTTTGGCATCTATGCTACTCTTTGATCTTATACTCCCTATGTTTATTGTTGTTGTATAAGATACTCTTTGACCCTCACTGATGCTCTCTAATAATGCTTTTGTTACTCATTCTAATCATTACTGTCCTATCAACATTTATATAAGTTTCATTTAGTACTTCATTATCATTTAACTTGTATGCCTACAACTATAATCTTCCTTTCAAAATTTGTCTTATATATGATTTTCATGTTTGATTGTGAACTTGAAGTTTTTTATTATGATATCTATGTGATGAACTATAACTGATTGAATGTTTGAAGTGTTAGGATTAGGTAATACTGAGAGGGGGGTGAATCGGTATTACAGTACTTAAAATAAACTTTGAACCAATTCAACATAAACCATAAGCATACTGTAATCAAAAGAACATAAGCAAGTAATACATAACTCATAACACCATAATTTATTGTCGAGGAAACCCTATCCAAGGGAAAAACCTGGTGGGGATGGTACCCAAAAGCATGCACTAAAGTATAATGTCCCTGTTAGGAGACCTATCCCTATTAGGAGCTGAATATTACATCGTACAATTCCTTGTTACAGGAATACAACCCTATTAAAGGTATACAACACCCTCTTAGGGGCCAATTGAGCTTACAACTCTTACAATATACTTCTATTATAAAGTGTTCTCAGTAATGAACAAAACAAGCATCTTCAATGCTTTGATAGTTCTAGTCATAGCTCTTCAGTGATCTCTGTCAACCCTCTGTTTTGCCATTCACATCTCTTATATCACATATTCCACCATCATACTTCTCTCTACAAAAATTATTCATATATATATATATATATATACCAAGTCGACTCTCTTAATCAAATATTACATAGTCAGATCTCAATTACAAAATACAATTAATAAAGTAAATATCAAATATATAGTCAGCGCTCTTACAAAATAAACATATAGATTATCAATAATCATAATCTATCTTAGCTTGCCAGGAGTCCACGTCATACTCCCCAAATCATCGCTTTAGTTCAATTGCTCTGTATCACTATTATGTTGTTGTCGCTTGTCTTCAATTCACCATAACTCTCTGTAATCGTGACCAAAATCAAATCAATCTTAGATGTAGGTCATACATACCCCATAGTATCTCCCTCTAAGCTCACTCGACATAAATTTTCGATCTTGATCTTCGATACCCAAAATACCTCTGTGTTTCTTCTCTGTACTTAGTTGATTCTAGAATAGAATCACCAAAACTTAACTCCAGATCAATCGATCAATATGCCCTATGTGTTTCCATAAATGCCAACCAAAAAGTGAATCATAACACACAAAATTGATCACTTTCCAACAATCTCTCCCTTTGGGATTGATGGCAACACTTAACAGAACTTGACTAAGTGTTCTAACAAAACTATCTCTCCTTTTCTTTCTCTTTTATTTTCTTCTCTCTTCTTCTTTTTATCATATTTTATTATTATTATTATTTTTTCAAATAATACCTGGCTGGATTGTGACATGCTGGACTCAACCCTTGTGAGAGCCTCATTTTATTCCACATGTTTTGTCTTCTAACTGAAATACTTCCTGCTTGCACATGAAAAAAGACATTACTAGAAAACATGAAGTTCTTGATTGTTTCCTTGATGCACTCCATATAATATTGCACTTAATATGTACTCTCTTATTCCTCATGGTGAATGTGATATGAATAATTTCCTATGATAAAAATTCCTTTGAAATGGTAAACCAAAAGGTTTCATATTGGAATAATATGTCCGTTTAATGGTTTCATGTCTTGTTATCTTGTATCTGCACATAGCACTAAATAGTTATATAAAAATCTTGATTTTTTATTTATGTAGTTGATCTCTCTTTATATTTTTGACATCATATGATTGGTATATGCATGTACAGTAGTCACTTATAGAGACAAGTTAATTTACTTCATTGCTCAATCTCAGTGACTGATATCATTTCTAAAATTATTGCAGTTACCAAGAAGATGAACCAACCCTTCGACCGGCTAATGCAAGCATAACACAGTCCACCATTATCAAGAAATGGAGGATCTCAACCCTCTCTTATTTTGACTTCTATCCCAACATTTATTTTTGGATAGTTTTATGAGGCAGCCTACGACTTGTGTGGGCCATTCTATTTCTTTTCCCTATTGAATGAACACCAAATATACTCATGAATTATAATTAATGCACTTTCAGTTGTATATTTTGATTTCTCTTGGAAAGAAATGAACACTTGTAAATCCATTTGCATACGAAATGAATAAAAAATATCTTTATGCACTTTCACTTTTACTTGAAAATATGGAATAAAAAACTCAATTTCCTTTTTAAGTACACATTTCATAGTAATGCTGAACTTTCTCATTATACAACCATAAATGCAATGAATTAATCAAAGCAACAATGTCATGTATTTATCTTTAAAATGAACATTGACTGAGACAACTCAACAATTTAAGCCATATCTCAGTTATAATTGCTTAAACTAGTATTCCTACCTACATTTGAAGAAGAAAACAAACGAAAGGCCATTCAGGACCACAAAAATCTCTAAATTAAAAAAACATGTTAAAAATATGGTACAATAATGAAAAGTATCTAGATGGATAAAATGATCAAGTATGTATATGGATGTGTTTGAATTTGTGATACGTGTACCAACTTTATTTCACTTAATCTTTTTGTAAAATAGAAATTATGTATATATGGATAGTGTCATCAATTATATGATTGATTCAAATATTTTTAAATCATCAAGCCTATTTCTAATTGGTTAACTCTAAACTGCATTTCTTCAACCATAATCTTACTCTTAAAAATATTTAGGTTTTACTTTTATGACATTAATCTTTATATATTGTTTACCTTCTACTTTGTTCATGAAGTCTCGACCTTTATAATCTTATTTTTTAATAGTTTTAAAGAACTTATAGTTTAGTGTTTAAGGTTTACTTAAATTATGACATCTATAGGATATCTATATTTTACTTTCTAGGTGTTCATGGCCTAGTCTTGTTTATAATTAATTACTTGAGTTGGTTTGCCTACATTTTAAGAATCTAAAATAAACACAAGGTCATTCAAAACCACAAAAAATTTCTAAATGAAGAAAATGAGTATATATTAAAAATACGGTACCATAGTTTTGTATCTAGATGTATAAAATGATCAATTATGTATATGCACATCTTTTAATTTGCATTTAGTGTGCCAATTTTGTTCCATTTGAATTTATTGTCAAATAAAAATTTTGTGTGTATGCACAATGTCATCGGTTATATATTCAAATGTGAAAAGATAATTTTATGTAATGTACATGTGTATGTTTATTTTGCATTTTAATTATCATTAAATGTATTCATCATTTAATATTTAAATGTATGTTTCTATATATGTTTATGTTATCTAACTTAATATCCAATTTTCAAAATTATTATAGATTAAATTACACACTATTCGTATTTGAGTATATGTACACTTATATTTGTAGCTCTGCACCTCTAGATGGCTTATCCAAATGCACATGGAAAACCTACATGTACAACAATGTCTCAGCATGGTAATATTTTTCATTATACTGATGAGGAGATACACAAGTTGAGAGCCACCATAGAGGACCCCCATGATGATGGCATGTATAAGATTACACACAAAACTATTTTGACCAACCTAGAGTACATTAGAGAGAATATAGGTTAGCATGCTACCTATTCCTCTATGATAGTAGATTTCATTCTTTGGAAATTGAGGGAGGAGGTTGTAGGTAATGTTCCCTTGGATGGGATCTAGCACAACATCTATAAGAAAATCATAAAATTAGATCTATATCCTTTCTGTAAGGGTACATTGAAGGTAAAAGCCTAGCAAGAGATAAGATCCATTGATGTAACTATGGTTCACCTTAGATACACTTGGTTTCTTGTTGTTTAAGGCTATTATCCTAATAATGACTAGATTCTACTATATTCTTAAATGGACCATGAAGTTGTCTAGCCAAGAGCCTAGCTTTCTCTTCTTGTTGGGCTTTCCGTTCCATTTCTATAAAAGCTTGTTTCTCCAACTCTAGACATTTGATTTGTTATTGTTTATGAATTTGTTCATCTTGGAAAGCCTTCTTTTCATGCTAAATCCTCTTGAGTCTATCACTCATGTAGTTGTTGGATGTTTTAAGAGGTGAGCTTGGTCTTGAATGTTGGAACAAGTTGTTGGTATAAGTTGCATTGATGTGAGCATCATGAAGCTCATCTCCTTGC
>MU224675.1:2474133-2485449 GCA_018584345.1 Thuja plicata | reverse complement strand
TCTTTCATTCAATCCCTGCAAAAGGAAACCTTGGTTAGAATGACTAATCAAATCTCTCTCTCTCTCTCTCTCTCTCTCTCTCTCTCTCTCTCTCTCTCTCTCCTTTTGTGATTTTGTGTCTAATATAGGGTGTATGCCCTATAGTGCGTATGCCATATAGGGCGTACGCCCTATAGGGTTCATGCCCTTTTAACGACATTGATATTTACCAAGTCTAAGGCTTGGATTTGCCTTAGAGTTCCAACCCAAAGGCTTGGAGGATTCAAGCAGGCCTGAGACATGTTTTCCAACAAACATAGAAAAAATTAACATTTTTGTTGTGTGCTCTCTATCAAGTTTGCACGTGGTTCAATAACAATAAAATCAGATGACATGATATTGTAGATCTCTCTGACAGCTATCTAACGATGTAATTTATTTTGAATTCTCATTATGTTCAGATTTTCATTTTAATTTCTTTTCTAGGTATGTCCGATTTTTGTCAAAAACCAATGTGTATTCATTTGGGCTTAGATTTTGGCTCGTTCATCAAATTTTGAAAAAAATTACATTTTCAGAAACTAGACTCCATTATACACACTTTAAAAAAAAATAAGTTTTGATTTTCAATTAGTTTTCAATGATTTCTAGGGGGAGAACACATAAATTTCACATTTTTAGGATGTGTCCACTTCGGAAAATGGTAAAAAATCACACTTTCATAAAAAATTAGTAGAAAAATCTGGGATAAACTAGGTGGTGTTAGCTAATTTCTCACTGGAGTGATTAAAGTTTTTTTTTTAAAATTTAACATTTTAGGGGGAGCACACCAGACGCTATGTTATGTTTTTTTACAAAAAGCAAGACCACTTTTTGTGCTCTCCCTTTTTGAGGGCCTTAATCTCCACCATTTCTAAAAAAATTGGTAGTTTAGAAACTAGATTTGGAGTAGAACAACTCTTGTTTTCGTCACATTTTAAAATTTTGAGTGTAACTATCCTCAATTTCTCGTTGAAGTTCAAAGTTTTCTAATTTCAGAAAAAAAAGTGGCATCTTATACCCCCTTTTTGGTCCCCTATCTTTGTGCACTTACCCACCTAGACAATGACTTTCTCTTGGTTCATCTAATCAAATTTTCCCAGAAGAGTCTTCATGTTCTCTGAATACAACTTCAAGATCTTGTGGTTCTATTCTATGATTTTCCTCAGGGTAGACTCTAGTTTGGAGATCCTAGTGTCCATATTCTATAAATTTTTATCATAATCAGCAACCATCGCTTCAAGATCACTAACAACTTTGGTCAGGTCTTTAACATTGTTAGAGAAAGTGTTGTCCTTACCCACACTAGGCACTTCCAAGAACTCTAGCTTGCTGTAAAAATATCTTTGCTTTCTTTTAATCTCTTTCACTTCGTGAAAATCCCACCAAGTGATTCTGTAGAAATCAAACACCCCCTCTTTAGCAGTCTGAAGGACATCAAAGATATCCTATTTTTTATGATTTTATAGAGCACTAAGAAAATCCCCTTCCCGAGAATCCACCCCCTCCCATTTGAGAGTTTCCTCACCATCATGGGTCATAAAGGAGCCCTCATCAAAAGAAACACTCTTCTATTTATCAGGGATATCATCAAAACTAGGGGCCAGTGGAGGGAAAGGAGTCGGGGACCTTCCCAAATTTTTTCCCACACTCATGGGAGGAGAACGATGGGTATTCTTCTTAGGAGGCAAAGGTAATCATCACCTTTAGTATCTGATCCATCCTCTTCACCTTCATCTTCTACAAACCAATCACACTCTTCCTCCATAATATTTTTCTCCTTCTTGTCATCAAATAACGAGATTTTATACTTTTTTTAGCAGCCAAGGAGGATGAGGGCTCATTATTTTTCCCTTTTCTCTTTCTTGAGGGCTTCATTTTCTTCACAGGGGTATCCAAAACCCCCTCAACCTCAGTGTTAGAATCATCCTCACTATCATCACCATCACCAGTATCTTTATCCTCTGACAAAAT
The DNA here is from genome assembly GCA_018584345.1 of Thuja plicata. NCBI lineage: Eukaryota > Viridiplantae > Streptophyta > Pinopsida > Cupressales > Cupressaceae > Thuja > Thuja plicata. Next base: position 2,483,457 of record MU224675.1, on the reverse strand, counting down.
ATTATCCATTACAAGATGTTCAACAGTGGACTCTTTAAAATACTCATAAATTGACACCATTAAACCCTCATAGAGGGTACGATTACCCTAGGGATTATTCTTGGTATTAGCTATGCTAGCATTCAAAGATCTATTAAAATAGAAAGGAAAGGAACCCTTATCACCATGTCAAAAGTGTTGAGGAGCACGAAGTGATATCCATATAGCCATGAAAACCTATTGTCAATGGTGAAATACTGTATAATTGCAAAAAGAACCCTCCTCCAAACTTTCTTGATGGCCTTCAAAAAGTGGTAGGTCTTATTAATCTTCACCAACTTCTTCTTCTCATCTCCCTCTTTAGGGAAGCATTTAACTATCGAGTCAGTAACCTTACAGTCCCTATAGAAATTCTTTCCTTTCAGTGGAAGACCAATAACCTTAGCAATGACCCCTTCATCAACACTCATATTCCTACCATAAATAGTTATCTTTCCATTGTGCCAATCCTTCTTGAACATCTTGGTAATCACAAGATTGTGACCATGGAGCCTTTTCATAAAGTTTTTAACTTTCACCTTGTGCAAGAGACTCCACACCTTTGGTTTGCACCAGTATTCTTCAAAATCCATAGGCTCCATTCTCTTTCTATCCCCACCCATCTTGCACTTCACACCATGGCCTACAACTACAACTTAAACAACCCATAAAATGGTAAATTATAGGTAAGTTGAACTCTTCTTACACCATAAACTGGTGATCAGAGTGCCAAAAAGAAGCTTTAGCACCCACAAAACTTGTGGAAGCTTGTAATAATTAACTTCCAGTATGTCGATCGGATAATTGAAATATCCATTCACAATTGTGTTGGAATCAGTGGCCATTTCTCCCACTTTCCTGTGGATATGACCATAATTAAGGATGAATTTAGCATCATGACTAAATGTCACCTCACCCTGCCAAGTAAAAGGTGAGTCAGCTTTGACCCAAATGTTGGCAAGCTAGTCAACCATGGTATTAATCTCTCAATAGCCATGGGATATGTACGAGCAATCAAAAGAATTTATAATTTCTTTGGTTGAGGAGATAATGTTTTTAATGGTCCAAGAGGGTTTACTTGGGCCACTAAGGCACCTGATTATATTGTTAGAGTCCCTCTCTATCCAAACCTTGTTGTACTTCAATATTTTAGCCTTAATCAGTGTGTGATAAGCTCTCATCACCTCAACAAGGTGGTTGGTTTGAATTCCCAAGGGGATTGCAACTACTGCAAAAAAAGAAGAAGATATATGTTAGGCAAAAGAGATATTGATATAAATAATCAATGTAGTGCTTAATATTAATGAGAAAAATACACAAATAAATAAATAAATAAATAAATTATATCAACACCATGAAAGAGAATGAGATATTAATAATACATGAAAATGATAAGTATATAATACAAAATCGGAGGTGCTAAGCAAGAAAAGAACTTGATATTATCATGTCACATTACTACAAAGATGAAAATATCATCCCAGTATGCATTACACTTCAATTAAAAATGGAATGGGTAAATCATATCTAATTTATGCTTGATTTATGTAGCTCTTCAAGATGCATCGGTACCATAATGTTGTCCCCTATTAGTACTAGCACTAATTGGAGTTACAAATTTTAACATTAGTGCATCAAAAATTCATTTAGCTCTAAGAATTCCATTTTTTTGAATGATAAGGCACAAGGCTCATAAGTTTCCAAGAAGAAATTCAACATATAAAATACATATTGATTGACAAAATGAGTTTTCAAGATTATCCCTAGCCTTTCCTAAAAAAAAAAACTTGATGTTTGGAGGATGATCAATCATTTTGGTAAGAGATTTGGGAGAACTACCACCTATTAGTCAAAAAATCCTTATGGTAATAATGCACGTGCAAAATTAATATAGGAATAATTTAGGATGCTTGTTATTTTGGATAAGGTATTTAGGCATGAAGGGGAAAGTGAATACTAACAAAGGTTTCCCTAACTACTCACAAATATTAGAGATACACATCCAACAATCAATGGCAAGAAAATATTAATGTTAAGAACAAATGTTCCATTGCATCCAATGTACATAGCATTGCAAGCATTAAAGAAATTAGAACTAATTGAACAAGAGGTCCAAATAATGAGTTGGATCTTAAATTATTAATTGCTAATGATGTGAGGGTCACATTGACCTCTAATGTATGGATAGAAGCAAATCATGTTAATGGAGCATTGGGATATATTCAAAATATCATATACAAACCTAGAAGTGCTCGACTAGATCCACCAACTTATATCATGATTGAATTTGATAATTACTCTAAAACTCTTTTTTAAGATGCATCTCCAAATTTAGTTCCAATTTCACCAAATGAAAGTGAGCGCACACGTCAGTTTCTCTCGCAATTAGCTTGGGCATTAACTATCCACAAATTGCAAGGATTGACTCTTTCCAAGGTAACACTTGATAAAAGACCAAGAGAAAGGGCGCGCTTAACATTTTTTGCCATATCACATGTTAAGTCTTTAGATGGACTGAAAAATCTCACCACCATTTGTATATGATCATTATGAAAAGATGAAAATAAGGAAACAACTCACGAAAGGCAAAGTCGAGGAAGAAAGACTCAAATCTTTGAAAACGTAATAATTTTATATAATGTATATATTATTAGAGATAATTCATCTATTAATATTTTGGTTTAAGATGAAAAGTCTTATTAATCATCTTTTAATATGTTGATTGTACATTTGAAAAATATTAATAAAAATGAAGATAGATATAAACATGTGAACGTCCCCATTGTCGATGCTACTAGCTTAGATATTTTTAGTACATATATCTAAAGGATGCCAATAGATATCAATCTCGAGGCACCTATGTTGAAATTGTTATTGAGAATAGATAGGTGCCTGAAGATTGATATCTCTCCACATCTAAAAGATAGATGTATTAAAGATATCTAAGCTACGCCTATGCTGAAATTGTTATTGAAAATAAATAAGGGCTTCAAGATTAATATATCTCGATGTCTTTTAAATAGATGTCTCAAAGATATCTAAGCTGGTTCAAATAATTCTTTAAAATTAATAATTAAATTTCAGCTAAAGAATATTTCTTCAATAGAAAATGTTGGAACAAATTGCTTTAGAATTTTAAGCTAGTAATATCAACAATTAACTTTAACAATATCGCAAGATAATAGCACAATGAACACGCATCACGCTACCATCCTAAGAAAATTACTCAAAATTTTGTACATTGGTCCAGGTCAATGGGAATTAGAATCTAGATGTGAAACAGAAAATTATGAAGACATATCTATATTCCTAATAAAATTGACTCTCTTCAATCAATAGTTTTTTAAAGTTCTTCTCTTAAATATAGAAGTAGATATTCATTGCCGTATTCTTGAAAACAACAGTGATTAAAATAAATTTATTACAAATACAAGAGTTGCATATTGATTAAGTAGTTCGAGTTAACAGCAGCTAAATTTGGAGGGAAGATATAAGGTTAGGTACTCTATAAATGTTTTTAGTTTCTTGAATTAAAATAGATTTGTTTGTGTGTCTGCTTTCTCTTAACTGCTTTGTTTGATTCTTAATAAAGAGAACTTTGGTTTTGTTTATGATGATTATTCTCTGTTGAGAACATTAGACATATGAATAATAATTCTTTATTTGCCCTGGTTTATTCCAATTTCCAATGTAAAATATCCAGATGTAAGTGTTAATATGTACACAAAGAAATTGGTCTACGTTAAACAGTCACAATTCATTATAGCCAGCGTACTTGTTGAGCACATTAGAGATGGTTTCCAATGTAAACAGTCGGCACGTAATAGTAATTATGTTAATGAAGTACTTAGAGCTTCAAATATTAATGGAAGAGCCTGTAAGTCAATGATTTTCCTATATTATCAGTCAATGTCTTTCTTTGCTTATGAGAAGATAAGAAGCAATATTTGAATGGACCCACTTCAGTTCCGACTTGTTCCAATTGAGATAGTTTGTAAACCTCTATATTTTTCACTGAAACTGTCGGCGTTGTGTGTGAAAGAATCGCCATTGCCAATTAGTACGGAAGAAGTAGTTGTTAAATAATGACAGAATTGAATGGTTCACATCGCTCGGTTGTACAAACCAGTTTCCTCCAATAGGTTTTGAGAGCATAAAGGGAGAAATTAAGTATAAATATTATATTAATATTTCTGTTTTAAATGTTATAAGTAATAAAGTTGACCGGATACTAAGGTTTGTTTTTTAATTGATTTAAATTTTATTAATAAATATAAGCAATATTTACTGATGTTAAAATCGAGCATTAATCTTAGAACTCTAAAATAGAGTTACATATTTTAATTTGACATAAAACATACAGTTTAATTAGTTATATATTAAAAATATTTATTTAGTAATATTTAAAAGTAGAGTTTGTTAATTTCTTAGTTTATTGTAAATTAAAAATATGTCATTTGAATCAATCACAACTAATTTGTAATTTGGATCAATAATTCTATACACAAGAACGACGTCGAACTTTGACTCAGGAGACCTAGCGCTTGAGGATGATTCTTTAGGTCAGAATCAGATGATTGATAATGGTGAAGCTAATTATAGACCTCAGTGGATCTTTTAGGATGGGCAGTGGAGGGATTTGGCTGTGGATCGTCCATTACGGTCTAGGTATTTTTGAGGGTTTCAAACCTAAAAAACCCTCCATCTGAGGATGCAAGATTTTGTACATTGGTTCATAAGACAATGAATCCTCAATGGGTTTTTCAAAATGGGAAATGGCATGATATTTTTCATACCGGGGCCTCTATGTCCACATGGTTTCACCTGAGGATGTTTAGGGTTGATAAATGACAACAACGAACTAGGTCAAGTCCGCGGAAGACAAAATCAAATGTTTTAAATTTAGGGTTTCAAAACCCTAATCATTCTTTTAACCCTAAGCTACAGAGTATTGAGACTGCAAATTTTGTGGACACTATTGATGCAAATCTTGCCTTAAATAAGGAGAAATCTCTCATGAAAGCTTCTGGTGATAATATTTGTAGTGACCTAAAAAAGGTCATTTAAACCTAGACCCCCAATCTCAATCTTTAATCAAGAAAACCCTAATCTTGATCAAATCCTAAGTCCTAACCTAAAGGCAATTCAACATCTTCAATCCGATCTAACCTAAACCAAGATAGGTCATAGTCTATCATCGCACTTGATTAATTAATTAAATCCTAAACTCACAAAACATTGGCAAATAAAGCTTATGTTATTTATTTAATTAATATCCTAGTATGTTGATTAAATAAATAGCTAATTGTCAATTAAATTCAAAAAGGAATTAATATTAATGAGTTGAGAGAAAAGTACATTTAAATCATTTAAATATTTTAAAAAAATGCATATTATGTCATCATTTCAGTTCAATGAACATCAAAATAGAAACAAATCAATTTTGTTCAGTTAACTGATTCTTTTCTGCTTCTCATTTTGGAAATAATCTAGTTAATTGAAAATAGTTTTTGGAAGTTTCCAAAATGACTAACCAGTCAGCTCAGTTAACTTACTCTATCAACCAATCATTCTTTGTGCATGTGGATTGTGCTTCTTTATATCAAATCTTGTCTGTTCTTCAACTTTCAATCTTGGCCGTCGATTTGACAAAGATTTCTATAAAAGTGAGCTTAATTTCCTCACAAAGGATCTAAATTCTTAGAATATTATTATTCTCCAGGTTTTCCAGCATTTTGGAGCATTTATCATTTTGTATTTTTTAAGAATTTAGTTTGCATTATTAGCATTGTAATTGTTAATTAGTTTTTTTTCAAGAATTTATTTTCATAATCTAGAGCGCATTTGGATTTGGGTTTAAAATTTATCAATCACATTTCAATTTGGGCTTTAAAATCAATCTTAATTAGTCTTGGATTAACAACAAATTTCATCTTGCACATCATATAGATTAATCATTGTAGCTTCAAATCCTTCGTTGAGAACAAGTGTAGTCACGGGGTTTTGCAATGATCTAAGAGCAAAATCCAAACTCTTGCCTACTAGAAGGCAATGAGTTATTTTTGGCACTAGTACATTTGACCTTATTTTTTGACTAAACAATTCGACCATCAAATAAAAAGGTTTAGGTTGGTCGGATTATAGAAGGAAAAAATTTGTTTTTTTTAATACTTGCCCGTATTGGTCGAAAGTTTGACGAACACCGTGTTGGTCAAAATTTTGACCAACATGGGCATAACTTAAAGTAAAAAAAGGTTTCAAACCTCATTTCATTATTAGATAATTGTAGCACGCGCGAAGGAGGAATAGCTAGAAGCTAGAACAGGTTTAAGACTTGAACAAGAGGTATGTCATGAATTACTCTCCATTAAAAGCTCCCATCATTGGATTTAGATGTAATTTTTGGATGTAATCAATAAAATTGAAACCATTTCCTGCAACTTTCAAAGTAACAGTGGATTGACATGCATTAATGCAAAGGTTTGGGACTGAGAAACTGATAGATTTAGGTAGGCCCAATACCAGGGTTATCTAAACTATCGGGTATAACCCACACCTCCACCATGGGTATCTTCTAGCCGCGCGATGCTCTTTGTGAACATGTGGGTTTGGATCATCAAAAAGTTGGGAGATGGAAGCCACACGATGCCCTAGGAGGACTGGTTCAACAGACCAAGTCTCCACCCTTCACCTATGGCCTTAGCCACTAAACCATGGAGATACATGGTGATCAAAGCACAGCTGTGCAAGCCTCAATGAAAATTATGCAAACATCTATAGTCCTCTGGGACAAAACACAAGCTTCAGTAGAAATCTGCATCAGTACACAAATCTATTCAGAAATCTATCTTGGTGCACAACCTTAGTCTCATCATGTGCGATAACAGATGACTCAGGCTCTCTTCACACTTAATCTGACAGTCACCACACAATCAACAGTGTTATGCGCTCGACATCTATACAATATTCTCCTAAGGATTGTAGGATCAGAATGCCAACCATGATGTGAACCATTTGATCTTTTCATTCTATTTTGTAGACATTCAATCCTTCATGTTGAAAGATGAATTGAAGAATAGTCTAGGTCTTTCTATCTATAACATCCATTGTATCCTATTCATTCTTGTTGTGAATATATGAAGTGTATTATTGCTAAAACTCTTCTGCCCAAATCAATTATGTTTTGGATAATTTCAAATCTTGTTTTCCTATGCATAATCTCTAATCTAGTCTGACATTAAAATAGGATTACACTCTGGACCTCTTGCGATCTGGATCACTGGTATCAAAGCAGTGTTTAGCACATGATTGTACAAATGCATGCACAACAACAAAAGCAAGGTTGTGCACTCAGTTCAACTTCCTACCATCTAAAAAAATGAAGCAACAAGACTAAAATGGCTGATGCAGAGAAGCAAATACCAAAGGTGTCTACAAACATTCCAAAGATGATCATTGACACGCTCATGGCACAACACCAAGAGATCTTTAAATAGTTCCACAAACTCATTTGCCAACTTGGACCTATGCCATAGTGTTTTACCAACATGCATGTTCCCACAATACCAAAGCCCTTTCAGAGTACAAGTCAATCTAGAGATCCTAACATTCGAAGGCAAGATCTATGCTACAACAGTGAAAAACTAGGTGTGGCAACTAGAGGCATATTTATTTGTCAACAATTTTAGTGACATGGAGAAGATAAATCTTTTAGCATTGAAGTTGTCCATCTCAATTTCCCACTAGTGGCAACACTCAACACGCAACATGAAAAGGACCATGAGCCAACTTAGACATGGAATTCCTTTTTCAGTGATTTGTAATTGCAACACTACTTGCAGATGAATATATTTAGTTTGTAATAGTTGTAATAGTGTGGATTGATGTCTTTGACCCATGATGCCCATCTAAGTGGACCACCAGTCCGCTTCATTACTTCTCTATACTGTATATGTCTCAGGTACACATGTATGGATACTGGAGCTACAGGTAGCGCTCCCTGATCTTTGGGTCTAAAGCTCTCCTTTTTTATTTGAATTCTTTAATGGGAGAGGGCCATTACCTCACAATTTATCGATCAAAAAAAGATATTACATATCAAACTTTTGAGATGCACAGAGAATGCAAGCAACCACAAGCTAGCCTTATGATCGTTTTCTATATGAGGACCACATTAAGTCCCTAAACAAAGTAAATGAGAGAGATGTGTCAACTTTGAAATATTTGTAGAGGTCTAGAAGAATCAAGATTAATTTCAGTAAAAGATGAGAATATTTTTTATCATTGCGTAAAGAATTGAAAATGTTTGTATTAATTTGTTGTCGATTTAGAATCAAAGCTGAGAATTGATCGTCTTTGAGTGATTGATGTATTCTAGCACATAGGCAGATGACGATGGGTAGAAAAATTGAGTTTTATAATCTTGAATGCTACATTCATAATTTTTAATTACCTGTTACTAATTAAACACATTACGATTTTTGGAGACACACAAAGTGTGATTTCAAAGGATGAAAATAAATCTTAGAAAGTAAAAAAAACTTCTTATGATGAGAAGCATTATATATCAGATAAGCTACCATAGTAGAGTTAGATGACGATGACTACTAATGTATAGTATCCCACTCTACTGTTGGTTTTTACAATTTCCTTTCTTTGAAATAGTTTATCAGTTGTCGAAATCAAAATCAGAAGTAAACCTTCCTAAAGCTTCTCCCACCGTTATTTGTCATTTTATTATGTAATGCCCCTCTAAGGAGCCTTCAAGGATGAGAGCTAAACAAACATAAACTATCTTAAGCTAAAAAAACATACACTATCATATAATATTTTTTTTGAAACATTAAACTCATTCACATGAAATATGCGAAGTTCTAAAGCGCAAACCTCAAACTAGTTCAAACTGTTACAATGCTTGATCAAGTACATTTATGATTACAACTTACAAGAATGAGAAAGGGAGAGAGAATGAGAGAAGGAAATGATGAAGTAGCCCTCCAAGGATGATCTTGAACCAAGTTCATCAATCTCCAACACTGGTTTGCAACACCACTCAACCACCAGTCAAAAGATATCTTTATGTGGTTTGGAAGTTGTGCTCACAGAGCTTAGAAGATAATATATATCAAAAGTTTCATTTCATGATTTATTTTGTTGAAAAGTTAGAGATGATTGAGCATCAAACTAGGTTGTTGATAGTGTAATGGGTTTTAAGAAGAAACTAGAATGCTCTACATTTCTAAGAATTTTAGAATTTCCTCTTACAACTTGGGGAATATTCTCATATTTTCTGCAAATTACTTCCCT